>ML269117.1:16110-118451 GCA_005239495.1 Nicotiana undulata
TATATATATATATATATATATATGGTAGCTTTTGGTTGGATTTGGCTATTCATTTCTTTCGATTAAATGTTTTAAGTTCTAAAAACGTGGTATGTTAAGATGTTTAAATAAGATAAGAATGAAACCTTAGAAACTGAGTGGTGGCTTGCCTGAACCCGCTATTGGGCGCCATCACGACCTGAGTTAGGTTTTTGGGTCGTGACATTTATGATGTGTTGGTATAATTTGTTGGGGTCCCGAGAGGCTCGGGATTGATTTCGGATGGTTAATGAGAATTTTTTGAGTTGGAAAATGCAGCTTTCAACTGCTGGTGTTTCTGGTACTGTGATTTCCGCACATGTGGATATTTGACTGCAGGTGCAAGTCGCAGAAGCGACAAGAAGGTCACAAGTGCGGGTTTTTGAGTCCTGGAGGAAGAACCGCAGAAGTGGTAGCGTTGGCCGCATCTGCGAGCCGCAGGTGCGACACCTGGGCCGTAGGTGCGAGAAATTATCCAGGTAATAAAAATTGCTAGTGCGCTCCCCTAGACCGTAGGTGTGAGAAAAAGGCCGCAGGTGCGAAAAGCCTGGGCAAAAAGTATAAAAAGGGGACTTAAACGATTTTTAGTTTTCTTTTCACGATTGTTGTTGCGGGTTTCGAGCTTTTTGAGGGTTTTTGAAGAGGAAAACGATTGTGCTTCATTGAGGTAAGGTCTTTGGACTTATCAACTTGATTATATGTGTTTAAGGGCCTAATTAGTGTTGTTTAATTGGGAAAAATCAGTGGAAATATAGAGGATTAGGGCTTGAGTTTTAGACATCTTTTAGGGGTGATTTGAGGGGTCATTGAGACTCTGATTTCAACGTTCTTTATTTGTACAAACTCGTGATATGATGAGGATCATTTTGTTATAAAGTTTGTCGAGTTCCGAGATGCGGGCCCGGGGGTCTGGTTTTGACTAATTTCGGGTTTTGTGCATAAAGTTGATATTTTTCGAATGAGTTTCATTCCCCTAGCATAATTTGATGTGAAAATTATGATCTTCATAGATTTGGAGCACTCAGAAGTTGATTCGAGGGGCAAGAGTGTTGCAGAGTAGATTTTCGAGCTAGTTTGAGGTAAGTAATGTCTTTAAATTCTGTCCCGAGGGTATGAAACCCTGGACTTTACATCCTTTCACGATTTTGGAGTGACGCGCACACCGAATGATGAGTGTAGAGCATGCACGAATTGGAAATTTGGAAATTTGGAAATTTTTTCCTTTTTAGGCAACTATTGAGTTGCGAAACTGCTTTTACAGCATATGTTTTATAGTATTACTGTGTATTGATATATTTGGGCTGTAAGCCATATTTGGAGCCTAGTGCCGATTTGTTTAAACCCCTTGAGGGCTATTTTCTTGATGTTACTCACTTAGAAATTATGATTTTACACTCAGTCCTTCTTGCTAAAATTGTTTTGACACTCAGAGTTTTATTGATAATATTTATTGTGAAATAAAATATTGTTTTGGGTCGAGTACCCCGTTTGTTTATGGCCTGAGTGGCATGTTGAGAGTGTCTGACTGAATGAGGCCGAGGGACATCATTGTGAGGATACTGATGATATGAGAGAGGCCGAGAGCCTGGGTGATTGATGCCATGATTTGGCTTGTTTAGAGCGCTTGGCTGTAGGAGCCCCTCCGGAGTCTGTACACACCCCCAGTGAGCGCAGGTACCTACCGAGTGCGAGTGCCGAGTGACGAGTGATTGGGAGGTATGAGTGACTGTGAGGTGGTGAGCGACTGTTACTAAGTGATGATTTGGCCCGAGGGGAGATTTTATAATGATACTTTGCTAAGTTTTGATTTTGATTCATTTCATTCTTTTACACTGATAAATTGGGAATTTTACTAAGAAACATTGGAAAATATACTTGCTCAAAGGATTTTTACGGAAATGGTTTTCAAACTTATGTATTAAACGTATATTTATTTAAGACTCAATGTTTTACTATTTGTGGATTGGTGTTTTGTTACTGTGTGTTTCTTATCTTCAGACTAGATTTATTTTCATTACTACTGAGTTGGCGTACCCATCATTACTCCCTGCACCTCTGTGTGCAGATCCAGGTACTGGTTCTGAGCAGTAGCCATATGAGTTCATTCATCGTCGGCATTCGGGATTTCGAGGTAGCTGTCCAACGTCCACAGCTTCTCCCTTTCCCTTCCTTCCTTTAGTATTTAGTTGTTCTGAGACAGTGTATTATGACATTACCAGTGTTAGTATTATTCTTAGATGCTCGTGATCAGTTGACTCCTGTTCTAGGAATAGTTTAGAGTGTTAGATTATTTATGATGTTTAAAGATTTAGAAAGTTTTATACTTATTATGAGGAATTATTAACGATTTTGAGAAATTTTATTAAAAGAAATGTTTAGTTATGTGATAGTGGCTAGCCTAGTTCCATGATAGGCGCCATCACGACGAGTTAGGATTTGGGGTCGTGACAAGTTGGTATCAAATGTGGATGCAGGGCCGTATTTGCATGCCCAATGTGGATGTGCTTTGAGAGTTGATATTAGTAGAGGCCCACAGCTCGCGGTATTCCATCCATCCGGGTGCCATGAAGATGTATCAGGATCTGAGACAGCAGTATTGGCCGAGTCGGATGAAGAGAGATATTTTTGAGTATGTAGCATGGTGTCTCTACTGCCAGCAGGTCAAGTATGAGCACCAGAGACCAGGTGGATTACTTCAGAGGTTAGATATTCCAGAGTGGAAGTGGGAGTACTATGGACTTTGTAGTTGGGTTCCACGAACTTCGAAGGGTTTTGATGCTATTTGGGTCATTGTGGATCGGCTGACCAAGTCCACGCACTTCATTCCTGTCAGTACTACTTATTCTTCGGAGCGGTTAGCTGGTATCTACATCAGGGAGATTGTCCGATTGCATGGAGTTTTGGTTTCTATCATTTCTGACAGAGGTACTCAGTTCTCGTCTCAGTTTTGGAGGGCCGTGCAGAGAGGTATGGGTACTCAGTTAGATTTGAGCACTGCATTTCATCGTCAGACCGACGGGCAGTCGGAGCAGACTATTCAGATCTTGGAGGACATGTTGCGTGCCTGTGTGTTTGATTTTGGGGGTTCGTGAGATTAGTTTCTGCCACTCGCGGAGTTTGCATATAATAATAGCTACTAGTCTATTATTCAGATGGCCCCTTATGAGGCTTTATATGGAAGGAGGTGTAGATCTCCGGTTGGTTGGTTCGAGCCGGGTGAGGCTAGGCTATTAGGCACAGATTTGGTTCAAGATGCGTTGAAGAAGGTGAAGTTGATTAAGGAGCGATTTCGCATGGCGCAGTCGTTATGCGGATCGGAAGGTCCGAGATGTGTCTTTTATGGAAGGTGATAAGGTACTACTGAAGGTATCACCCATGAAGGGTGTTATGAGGTTCTGGAAGAGAGGAAAGCTGAGTCCCCGATTTATTGGTCCTTTTGAGGTGCTTCAGAAGATTGGAGATGTGGTTTATAGACTTGCCTTGCCACCTAACTTATCGAGTGTGCATCCGATATTCTATGTGTCGATGCTCCGGAAGTATGTTGGCAACTTGTCTCATGTTTTAGACTTCAGCACACTTCAACTAGAGGGTGATATGTCATATGAGGTAGAGCTAGTGGCCATTTTGGGTCGTCAGGTCAGAAAGTTGAGGTCTAAGGATATATCTTCAGTGAAGGTACAATGGAGAGGTCAGCCCGTGGTGGAGGCTACTTGGGAGACCAAGCAGGAGATGCAGAGCAGATATCCTCACTTGTTTGAGACTCTAGGTATTTCTAGACCCGTTCGAGGACCAACGTTTGTTTAAGAGGGGGAGAATGTAATGACCCGTCCGGTCGTTACGTAGAACATGCATTATTACCGCTGTTTTGTCCTTGTCATAGGTTGGTTATACTGTTTATGATGTGTTAGAGTCGGTTGGCTCGGATTCAGAATGGTTGTAGTGAGAATTGAGACACTTAGTCTCTAAAAATAGCTTTATAGGTAGAAAAGTCAAATGGGAGTTGACTTATTGGTAAACGACCTCGTAATGCGGATTTTATGTCTCAGATAGCTTCGTTAGGTGATTTGGGACTTAGGAGTGTGTTCGGAATATTTTTGTGATGTCCGATGTAGAATTAGGCTTGAATTGGCGAAAGTTAGTTTTTGGTGATTTTCGGTCGGCATTGGAAAATAGGCTATCGGGGGCGGAATGGAATTCTAGAAGTTGGAACAAATTCGTAATGTCAATTTGGATATGCGTGCAAATTGCAGATCAATCGGAGGCATTTTGGTTGGTTTCGGCATCGTTGGTGGAATTTAGAAATTTCAAAGTTCATAGGCTTGAATTTGATGTGATTTTGGTGTTTTGATATTATTTTGGGTGTTATGAGGGTGCAACTACGTTTGAATGATCATTTATGATGTGTTAGTGTGTTTGGTTGGGGTCCCGAGGGGCTCGGGATTGATTTCAGATGGTTAACGGGAATTTTCAGAGTTGGAAAATGCAGCTTTCGACTGCTGGTGTGTCTACTACTGTGATTTCCGCACCTGCGGATATTTGACTGCAGGTGCGAGCTGCAAAAGCGGCAAGAAGGTAGCAGGTGCGGGTTTCAGAGTCATGGAGGAAGAACCGTAGAAGCGGTAGCGTTGGCCACATCTGCGAGCCGCAGGTGCGATAAATTGTCCGGTTAATGAAAAACCGCAGGTGCGGTCCCCTAGAGCGCAGGTGCTGACCGCAAGTGCGAGAAAAAGGCCGCAGGTGCGAAAAGCCTGGGCAGAAAGTATAAAAAGGGGACTTAACGATTTTTAGTCTTCTTTTCACCATTGTTGTTGCGGGTTCCGAGCTTTTTGAGGGTTTTTGAAGAGGAAAACGATTGTGCTTCATTGAGGTAAGGTTTTTGGATTTATTAACTCGATTATATGTGTTTAAGGACTTAATTAGTGGTGTTTAATTGGGAAAAATCAGTGGAAAAATAGAGGATTAAGGCTTGAGTTTAAGAGACCTTTTAGGGGTGATTTGAGGGGCCATTTGGACTCCGATTTCAACGTTCTTTATATGTACATGCTCGTTAAATGATGAGGATCATTTTGTTATAAAGTTTGTCAAGTTCTGAGACGCGGGCCCGGGGGTCAGGTTTTGACTAATTTCGGGTTTTGTGCATAAAGTTGATATTTTTCGATTGAGTTTCATTCCCCTAGCATAATTTGATGTGAAAATTTTGATCTTGATAGATTTGGAGCACTCGAAAGTTGATTCGAGGGGCAAGAGTGTTGCAGAATAGCTTTTCGGGCTAGTTTGAGGTAAGTAATGTCTTTAAATCCTGTCCTGAGGGTATGAAACCCCCGACTTTACATCCTTTCACGGTTTTGGAGTGATGCACACACTGGATGACGAGTGCGGGGCGTGCACGAATTGGAAATTTAGAAATTTGTTCCTTTTTAGGAAACTATTGAGTTGCGAAACTGCTTTTAAAGCATATGTTTATAGTATTACTTTGTTTTGATATATTTGGGTTGTAAGCCATGTTTGGGGCCTAGTGCCGATCTGTTTAAACCCCTTGCGGGCTATTTTCTTGATATTCCTCACTTAGAAATTATGATTTTACACTCAGCCCTTCTTGCTAAATTTTTTTGACACTCAGAGTTTTGTTGATAATATTTATTGTGAAGTAAAATACTGTTTTGGGTCGAGAACCCCGTTTGTTTATGGCCCGAGTGGCATGTTGAGAGTGTATGACTGATTGAGGCCGATGGCCAACATTGTAAGGATATTGATGATATGAGAGAGGCCGAGAGCCTGAGTGATTGATGCCATGATTTGGCTTGTTTATAGTGCTTGGGCTGTAGGATCCCCTCCGGAGTCTGTACACCGCCCCAATGAGCGCAAAACCTACCGTGTGCGAGTGCCGAGTGCCGAGTGACGAGTGATTGGGAGGTATGAGTGATGGTGAGGTGCTGAGTGACTGTTACTGAGTGATGGTGAGGTGTCGAGTGACTATTTATGAGTGATGATTTGGCACGAGGGGCGGTTTTATAATGATACTTTGCTGAGTTTTGATTCTGATTCATTTCATTCTTTTACACTGATAAATTGGGAATTTTTCTAAGAAACATTGGAAAATATACTTGTTCAAAGGATTTTTACGGAAACTGGTTTTCAAACTTATGTATTAAACGTATATTTATTTAAGACTCAGTGTTTTACTATTTGTGGATTGGTGTATTGTTACTGTGTTTTTCTTATCTTCAAACTTGATTTATTTTCATTACTACTGAGTTGGCGTACTCATAATTACTCCCCGCGCCTCTGTGTGCAGATCCAGGTACTGGTTCTGAGCAGTAGCCATTTGAGTTCATTCATCGTCAGTATTCGCGATTTCGAGGTAGCTGTCCAGCATCCGCAACTTCTCCCTTTCCCTTCCTCCCTTCAGTATTTAGTGTTTTGTCCTGAGATAGTGTATTATGACATTAGCAGTGTTAGTATTATTCTTAGATGCCCGTGATCAGTTGACTCCAGTTCTGGGGAATAGTTTAGACTGTTAGATTATTTATGTTATTTAAATATTTATAAAGTTTTATACTTATTATGAGGAATTATTAGTGATTTTGAGAAATTTTATTAAAAGAAATGTGTAGTTATGTGATAGTGGCTAACCTAGTTTCACGATAGGCGCCATCAAGACCAGTTAGGATTTGGGGTCGTGACAAGGATAATTTACGTAATAAATTGTGTTTTGTACTGTGTACGGCTAAAATCGGGGGAGTTCGATTTTGAGGCCTCGGTGGCATTCCAAGCCCGATCTCAAGAGGCTCGAAGCAGAGCCTGAAATTGGACCCCAAAATGCATCCCTCGAGAAAGTATATCGAAGGCCTATCACGGTATACCTCGAAGCAGTATAAAATCGATGATCCTCATGGAAAGGCAGGAAATTCCCAAGGACACATGGTTAGAGCTAATAAGGTCTGCAAGAGATAGTACAAGTCCGTACTAAGCCATTATACAGATGTACCAATAGCATTCTTTTGTCATAATTAGACATGTACTATGTTGGGATTCTCCCCTCCTATATAAAGGGGATCCCTATCATTTTGTAAAACACATGAATATTCACTGTAATAGAACATTCTCTACTTTTCTCGTTTAACGTGCTCAATATTACTCTACAGCTTTATTGTTCTCCATTTATTGTTCTCCATTTATTGTTCATTATTAACTGCCAAAGACTATCCTCGAGGCCCCTGATATTACTGAGCTCGAGGTCCTCGGCTCCGTGACTACACTGGTTTGACTATCATTTCTTTCTCATTTACACCTAGCATTTTTCACCTATCTACTAGTATTAAAATAAATCACATATTTTTAGAACCACAAATCAATCTTAACTGTTAAAACCATTTTCGAGGTAAACAGTTTGGCGCCCACCGTGGGGCTAAAAATAGTAGTGATTGTTTTATGCCAGTTTTCTGAAAACACAAGTTATTTTTCACAATTTTTCTTGTCCAAGAATCTTTGAATACATGTCAAAAAATGTCTAACTCAACAAATGCACATGGAAACAACGGTCTTGAGCTCCATGAAGAGAACAATACAACTGCCTCAGTCGTCGGTGTGCCGCCGCAAATCCCTGGGGTGGCACCGGCACAAATCCCCATCAATGTAGGCTCACGCAATGCTTTGCATGTTGATATAGACACTGATACCGATGTAAGTGTGCGCGGAGGTGACCAACATGAAGCGCAAAGAACGCAGGCTCGGGAAGAAAGAGAAGTTAGCCTACATGTCATTTTTGAAATGTTACAAGCACAACAAATGGCTATAGCTCAGTTACAAAGTCAGCAGAAGACCCCGAGCATAGCAGTACCAGAAAAAACCCCTCGAGTTGAGCAAGAACCAGAAAGATCAAGTAACAATGGGGTCAAGAACAAACCCCACTATTATGAAAATGTTCGAGGACCTCACTAAAAGGATTGAATCAGGAGAAAAGAAGATAGAGGCCAACGACAAGAAAATGGAAACCTATAACTCGAGGGTCGATCAGATCCCAGGAGCACCTATGATTTTGAAGGGGGTAGATTCGAAGAAGTTCGTGCAGAAACTATTTCCATCGAGTGCGGTTTCGAAGTCCATTATGAAGAAGTTCAGGATGCCCGATATCCCAAAGTACAATGGGACCACAGATCCCAACGAGCATATTACCACTTATACTTGTGGTATAAAAGGAAATGACCTAAAGGATGACGAGATCGAATACGTCTTGCTGAAGAAGTTCGGGGAAGAACTATCCAAGGGGGCCATGATGTGGTATCATAACCTCCCCCCGAACTCAATAGATTTGCTTGCCATGCTGGTAGACTCTTTTGTGAAGGCACATGCTGGTTCTATTAAGGTCGCTACAAGGAATTCCAATGTTTTCAAAATTAAACAAAGAGAGAACAAGATGCTAAGGGAGTTCGTACTCTGCTTTCAAATGGATCGAATGGAATTACCACTAGTATTTGATGACTGGGCAGTGCATGCCTTCACTCAGGGCTTGAACGAACGAAGCTCGATAGCTTCAAAGCAGCTGAAGAAAAATTTGATTGAGTATCCCTCCATAACTTGGGTGGATGTGCACAACATGTATCAATCGAAGATCAGGGTCGAGGACGACCAATTTGGATCCCTCTCTGGCTTAGTATATCCGAGCAGGCTCTAAGAAAAGGAATCAAGGAATGCATAAAGGGAGTCGAGACCAAACACGGAAAGATACTAAACATATGTCGAAGATCGAAGAAATGCCCGAGCTTTAATATACCTCGAAGCGATCGAAGGATGGATCGAGGTCAAGATTCCCAGGGACTCATGATAAAAGCCATGTTTGATAGGCACAGGGGGCCGGTGGAGGCACCCTGATTGTCAGAATACAACTTCAACATCGATGCCTCAAACATCTTATCGGTCATAGGTAAGATCAGAGATACCAGATGGCCGAAGCCCATGCAGTCAGATCCTTCCCAAAGTAACCCCAACTTAATGTGCAAATACCATGGCAGTCACGGTCATAGGACCAACGATTGTAGAGAACTTCGAGAGGAGGTGGCCTGACTGATAAACGAAGGGCATCTTCGAGAATTCCTCAACGATCGGGCAAAGAATCACTTTCAGGAAATAGAGGCGAACAAGAAGAATGAACCAGAAGAACCACAACACATCATTCACATGATCATTGGAGGAGTCGACGTCCCACAAGGACCCGTGTTCAAATGGACAAAAGTATCTATCACAAGGGAAAAGTGGACTCGGAGCTACATACCTGAGGATGCTATTACGTTCAGTGAAGAAGACGTCGAGGCCTTGTCTCAGACTCATATTGACGTGCTGTTAATTTCTTTTCTTTTGAATAAATTTCAAATTAAAAGTGTGCTCGTGGATCCAGGTAGCTCAGCCAACATAATCAACTCAAGGGTGGTGGAACAACTCAGACTGCTCGATCAGATCATACCCGCCTCTCTAGTCCTCAATGGACTCAACATGGCGAGTGACACAACAAGGGGGGAAATCATCCTCCCAGTCAACGTGGCTGGCACAACTCAAGATACCAAGTTTCATGTCATCGAAGGTGACATGAGGTACAATTCCTTACTTGGAAGGCCGTGGATACATAGCATGAGGGCAGTGCTATCAACTCTTCATCAAATAATGAAATTCCGAACAAATGATGGCGTAAAAATGGTGTATTGAGAGCACCATGCTGCAAAGGAGATGTTCGCGATGCACAACATGGCACCGATATCGACACCTTCAACCTCGGAGAAGTCCAAAGACAAGCAGATACCCAAAAAGCAACCACAGTCTACACCCTCGGTTAAACCCGAGGGGCAGGTGATCGCTGAGCAGTTGATCGAGGATGACGAAGTCAACGATCAAAGGGCATGAACTGGCTTCAGTCCGAGGTAAAGCATGCATTCATCAAAGACGAGGTAACAAAATTTCTCAAAATAGGAAGAATGTGTGTAGATTACAAAGACCCGAATAAAGTATGCCCTTAAGAAACATTCCAAATGCCCAACATCGATCTCTTGATCGGTTCCATGACCGACCAACGAGATCCTTACTTTTCTTAATGCTTACTCCGGGTACAATCAAATTAAAATGTACCCGGAGGACCAGGAAAAGACTTCGTTCATCATGAAGTATGGTACATACTGTTATACTGTAATGCCCGTCAGGCTAAAAAATGCGGGAGCCACATATCAACGCCTAGTTAATAAGATGTTCGAACATCAATTATGCAAGTATATGGAAGTTTACATTGATGACATGGTAGTTATGTCCCTGCGCGCAGAGGAACATTTGACTCATTTCCAGGTAACATTCGATATCCTCAAAAGATATAACATGAAGCTTGACCCCGATAAATGTACCTTCGGAATCGGTTCGGGCAAATTTTTGGGCCTCATGATGTCGAATAGGGGAATCGAGATAAACCTTGACAAAATCAAGGCCACATAGGGCTCAAACAACGAGGCCATGAACTCGGCCCTCGAGCTACTAGATGAAAAGTGTGAGGCCGCACTAGTTCGAATGGCCGCTCTAAGGCAAAAAATCGAAAGGTACTGCAATAGAGAACAAAACTCCGCTACTTCGGAGTCGGGGACTTAGTTCTAAGAAAAGTCACCCTCAACACTCGAAACCCAAATGAAGAAAAGTCAGGTCCTAGTTGGGAAGGGTCGTACCGCATCCTCAGAGTAATAGGCAAAGGATCCTACAAACATAGCACCATGGAAGGCAAGCAACTACCAAGTATTTGGAACATATCGATACTCAAGCGCTATTACTGCTGAGGTATAATCTTCTCCTTTTTCATTTATATTTCATACTAACTCGTTGCAGGTGTTCGATTGAGAGGAATCGAAGAAACCTCCAGCTCGAAGACCTTGGGTTTTAAAGCATACATTGCACTCGTTTTCCCTTAGATCGGGTTTTACCGGCGAGATTTTTAACGAGGCAACATCTATGTGCTACCAAAGGAAAACTCGACAAGTATTCAAGACTTCTTTTCAATCAACCTCGAATACCGGGGGGCATCACCCTAGGAGGTTAATTTTTCAAAGAAATCAAGTTATTCCAAAGAGGGCCTTGATAGGAGAATGTTGTATCGGGCCAAACGGTCAAATGAACTGTGTCCGCGCAAATAGTCGAGCCTCCGATGGAAAAAACATGTACACTTGTATCAAGTAATCGAAGAAGCATCTTTACTTATCAAAATGCTTTGTGCCTCAAAGAAGTTTACTATTTTCACATGAAATGGCTCAAGGGCAAAAAAATCTCGAACACTCAGGGACTGACAACAACAGTCAGCTTATCGAGTCATCAAAACGTAAATCTATAAGACCTCAATGAGGCAATATCGAATCTATAATACCTCAACGAGGCATACTCAAATTTGTAAGACTTTAAAGGGCATAAAACTGATATTAAGTCCAAGGCTATATATTCGAACTTGTAAGACCCCTAAAAAGGCATGCCCTTGATATTAAGGCTGAGGTAATCTCACCCGGGGACTAAAGGCTACGACCTAACGTAAAGACCACAGTCATATAAAAAGGCTACGGCCGAACTAACGTGGCTCGAAGACGTGCGACTTCCTCCATAAAATCTAAAGGCCTTCAAACAATTCGAAAAAACTGGTTAATCAGGCTACCCTTGGCATAAGCAAAGGAGCTTCGATAACATCAACTCCGAACAATGAAAAGCCTTCGAAAAATCATCCTTCGAGAGAACCTCACGAGGTACTCAATTATCATCACATATTGACTTATAATCGAGGTTCCTATTTGAGCCGTCGAAGAGTCGGACGAACACGAAACATGCCAAGGCATAACTAAACTTTAAAAGTCTTTATCCAAAATGGGGGAAAATTCATAGGCATATTGGAGGTCGAATCGACCCAATCTATAAGAGCCTAAGGGCCTATATATAAGAGCCTAAGGGCCAACTTAAAGAGCCTAAGGGCCGATGTTTAAAACCAAATACTTAGAAAACTTAAAGGTCGAAGCATACCATGCTCGGAACCCTACTCAATTCGAACTCAAAATTCTCGACTTACAAACTTAACTCAAAGATCGGACCCTAAGAGGTCACCTATTATCGATCGATCACTTAACTAAATACCTAAGGGTTTTATATTATGTGTCCAGTATATCAGACTAATCACCAACAACATCAAATTTCAAAATCTAAGGCATAGGCAAGGCAGACCACAAAGATGGAACGATGAATTCCTTTATATAACGATACAAAAATTACAATTACAACACTCCCCCATGGAGCCTTTTTTTACAGAAATTAGATAAGACCTAATCTATAATCGGGGACTTTGTCTTTTCCCTTCGGGGACTTTGCCTTCGTCAACCCCTTCGAGACCAACCTCCTCGCCAGCCTCTTCTTCATTATTTTCGGCTCCATCATCGGAGGAAAGGAGGAACTTGGCATCAGCCTTGTCTGCCTTAGCCTGCTCTATCTCCTTGGAGAGGTCGAATCCCTTAGCATGGATCACCTCTAGGGTTTCCCTTCGGGATCGATATTGTACATAGTCACTACTTTTTATTCTCCATCAGAGGCCCCCCTCAACTCCATCTGAGCATCAATAGCATCTTTTAGATAGATGGCCACCTTTTTATCGACCTTTATTTGGACCTCTTTGGCTTCGGCTCGATCCTCCACAACTTCGTCTCGAGCCTCCACATTTTCAACATTCGCCTTCGAGAGATCGGCTTCAAGCTTAGCTATCCTGCCCTCCTGAATAGAGTTGCTTTCTCGAGCATTACGGAGTTGAATCTCACGAGCGGAGACTTTAGTTAAAGCATTTTTTCTAGCCGCAACAAAGACATCTATCTGTGCCTTCAATTCGTTGTAGTCAGAATTGACCTGGTTGTCTTCGCCCCGAAGGTGTTCCAGCATCTCGATCTTTCGCTGCAACCAAGACATCAAAGTGTTAGCCTCCGAAGATGGGAGAGGGAGTCCATATTTGTTCAGAACTAAGATTACCTATTTCTCTAGCTTATCTTCATACTCACGAGCTCGGGTCAATTCCGACCGAAGGTATACCAATTCCTTTTCCTTCTTATTAAAAAGAATCATGAGGGATTTCTCCCCATTCGAGGACCTACGTAACTTGGCCTCACAGCGAAGCAACTCAGTCTTAAGTTCGTCAAAGACCTACGAAAAAGAAGGCCCAGTTACAGAAAAAGAAGAAAGTATGAAGTTAGAAAGGTTATAATGCCATCCAAAAAACTCACCACAAAAAAGAGTCGCTGAGCCTCACCAAAGGTCGAGTTTGCATCTTCTGGTTCGGCCTCATCGATCCTGGTAAAGCAACCCTGGGAGGGGGCATTTTCATTCGGGACACCACCTAATTTTGGCGACCTCTGGTTCCAAGCATCCCTCACAGTATCTTCAGAGGAAAATGGGAATAGTGGCGAAGGACCTGCTATCTTGGCCTCAGGAAAACCACCCGAGGCGCTCTGATTGGGCAAAGGTGCGTCAGAGCCCATTCGCTTCGGAGTATTTTCCGACGTTTCAGAAGCAACTGCCAAATCAGGTAATGAAGGACCTTTGCCCCTCTTCTCTTTTGGAACCTCTCCCTCGAGGATATGGACCTCGAGTCCAGCCGGCTTAACAACCTCGGGAGGCCTCTTGGTTCGAGCCATCAACGTAGAATTATCCTCTTCGACATCATTACCATCCACTGATCGACTAATGAATATAAGATCTTCGTCGATGGCTGCATCCTTCTTGCGCCTCCGCACGGGTCCTGCTTTGCTGTGAATACCCTCGCCCCTCGAGGACCCTTTCCTTTTATTATCCTTCTCTGGCTTTAAAGCCGAAGGTTTTTCTTCTTCCCCTAGAGGGGATGATCTCATCTCAGAGAACTCACTGATGCCTGTAGTAGAGAAATTAATGTACATAAAGAAAAGTATCCCTTAAGAGAGGAACTGCATAGGACATACCGTGGTGATTTGCCTCCCATTTGCCCTTCGACAAATCTCACCGCTTGTGTTTGTCGTAGGTCGAAGAAGCTGCCAGTTTGCGAACCCAGTCTGCGAGATCGAGGATTGCATCTGGCATCCACGGGACCGCTTTGGAGAAGGAAAATGAGTGTTCATATGTAGTTTGGAAAAATTGAAAACAAAAGAGATAAAGTAAGATGTATTACTTACGTTTGAAATTCCATTCCTCGGGGAACGACAGGAACTCCGCAAGAATGATGTCAACGGTCCTCACTCGTATAAAATGACCCATCCATCCTTGATCCCTATCCTCGTCATCGCTGGGAAAGAAAGGCTTGGTGAATCGGTGTCGTAGTTTAATTAGACCTCGAAAATACAAAGGCCGATACAAGCTAATAAGGTGACTAAGAGTGAATTCAAGCTCGGCCTTTTCAGCAAAAAATCTCATCATCATCACGATATGCCAGAAAGACGGATGGATCTGAGCCAAAGTAACTCTATACTTATGGCAGAACTTGAGCACGAGTTGGTCGAGGGGATCTAATGTAAAGGGGTACGTATACAAGTTCACAAACCCCTCTACATGGGTCATTATATCCTCTACCCCAGAGGGTATCTGCAGTACTACTTTTTCTCCCCATCCACAGTCTCTCCTCAGAGCTCCGAGGTGTCTCTCCTTGATTGACTGAATGTACCTCGATGCGTGTTCTCGACGGACAGGGACATTGTGGGGTTTCTCAAACGTGGAATCTTTCTTCAAAGTGAAGCAGTTCGGGATTAGTTTGCTAAGCGCCAGCGGTGTAGCACCGTCCGGGTAGGAAGCAGAGGAGGAGCTTCCGTCTTTCTGATGAACATATTTAGACATGGTAGCCATGATTTCTTTAAAACAAGAAAGGGGAGATGAAAACTCCGGAGAAAGCTTTAAACTAATACGACAGAAGAATTGGTGGAGGAAAGGAACTCTATAGAGGAAGATGGTTGCACAAAGCGGTAAAGTTCTTAATGAGAAGGAAAGCAAGTATATATAAGAGAAAAGTGGCGACTATTAGTTAATGTTGATAGCCATCCAGCTCTGACGAAGCAATTATGACTTTTGGGGAAATGAACCGGTGGGCCACTATGGTCACTTCGCGGTCAAGTCATAACAATGACGTCACCATACAACGTTTCGAGGGGTCTAGAAGTCAAATATCTTTATTACCAATCCATTGTAAGAAAGTTATGCATTTGACATCAGAGAAGCGCGATTTTAAGGGTGTGTTACGCCGAGACCAAGCTCGGAGGATTTGAAATAAAGTTCGAGTTAGACCTTCGAATGAACACTTAAAGGCAGAATATTGCATGAATTAATGCAAAGCAAAGGTGAAACAAGAAGATTCTTGGTATTCCAAAAGGCGTATTTTCATGGGTGCATTCACAAAGCTCTAACACGGAGCACTTACACAAAAGAAGAAGAAATAAAAGGAACGAAAAAGGGCCTAGTCTTCGTCTTCACTGCTCTCCGAGCCACTAGCAGAGCCCTCGTCAGAAGTGATCAGTGATGCCGACTCTTCTTATAAGGCCTTCGCTTCCTCGATCTCGGTAGAAAGATCGAAACCCTTGGCATGCATTTCCTCGAAAGACTGCCTTCGAGCTTCTAACCGAGCATGGCCAAGCGCACGAGTTAGATTGAGCTCAGCCTCTTCGGATATCTTCTTGGAACGAGCATTCGCAACAGCAACATCATCACGGTATGAGGATTTGAGTGCGTCGGCTTCGAACTTAACTGTGGATATGAGGCGTCCGATTCGGCATGAAGCGTTATATTTGTGGCTCTACTCTTTTGCACGCTGAAGAAGATGATGGGCCGAGGTTAGATTCTCTCAAAGAGTGTTCTTCTCAGAGGACATGTCGTCCATGCTCTTCTTCAGTTCGAGGATCTCAACATTTTTGGCCACAATCTCTTCCCGAAGTTGACCCGCTAGTTCGTCCTTCTGCTGGATCTGCAAAAACCAAGTCAAAATGTTAAACGATAAATTGAAAAAATGGAAAGCAAGCCCTCGAAGGCTAATCTACCTGTTCGATGAAGTTGGCCCGCTCTTGGAACGCTTTCTCCAAGCTTGTTCGAAGGACGCTCAGTTCCTCTTCCCTTCGGGAACATAGAGTTTTGAGCTCATTCGACTTCGACATTAGCTTTCTAAGCTCCTCCTCACAATGAGACAGCCCGGCTCGTAACTTGGAGAAGGCTTTGTCGTAGAGCGTCACGACCTTAAACACAAAGGAAAGAAGATAGAAAAACAAGAACAAACTCAAAACACAAATTTATATAAAAAAATTACCTTCTTTTTGGAGTTTCTCAGCCTCCTCGAGCATAAGTGAGGCATTGAGATTAGGGTCCTCTCAACACCGGCAAAATAATCTTCAAATATATCGTTCTCTCCTTGGGATGCCCCCACGTTGGGAGTTCCCCTGTTTTGGGCATCCCGTATTTGTCCTGGAGAAAATGACAGACCTGGTGGAGGATCACCTATGTTAACAACCCCAATCGTGGCCTTCTCTCGCCTTCGAGGAATTTAAGAGTTGGGTCCCCCGAATTCGCCGACCAAGTGCTCATCGGCACATGATGTATCTTGATCGATGATCGGTTTGGGGACCTTATTTAAACCCCCATCGAGAGTCTCCTCAACTCGAGGTGGGACCGTATCATCAACTTATGGTCATCATTCTTCAGCTCAGCAGCCTTCGAAGCATCGATGCTTCATTTTCTCCTAAGTACCAGTAGGCAATTGTCATCATCTTAGTCTTCAGCAGGAAGGCTCATAGCAGCTGCTGGAGTTAAGGCAGTCGTATCGGACTTAGGCTATCGAGCCGTGGCTCTCTTTGGTTTTGGAGACCCCGACGGCGTCTCCTTCTTTTTTCTTTTTATCTTTGGTGGGTTTCTGGGTCTCCATTTCGCTAGGTGGAGGCGGCCTCATAAAAACGGCTTCTCCGAGGCCTGCATAAGCACAAAAGATCAAGTATACCACCAAGAAATATTTTATTGAGGAATTCAAATACAACAATGATAAATATTTACCATGATTTTTGGCCTCCCATCGGGTTTTGGTCAAGTCGCGCCAGTTGTGGTGAGTGTATGGGGAGGTGGAATCTAATTATCGAACCCAACCCGAGAGGTCTTTGACCGTGCCAGGGTACCATTCGACGGCTGCATCATCAGAAAAGAACAAGTTCATAAAGGGAAAGAAAACATTGAATTAACGAAGCATATTCAATGTGTCAGGACTTACGACTCATATTCCATTCCTCGGGGAACGATATCTTCTCAGTCGGAATCATGTATGTGGTCTTGACTCGAACGAAGCGGTTCATCCACCCTCGGTCTTTGTCCTCATCGATACTAGCAATGAATGATTTCAAGGATCGATGATATAGTTTAATTAGGCCACTTCGATAAAGACGAGGGCTATATAGTCTAATCAGATGGTCGAGGGTGAAAGGCATCCCCTCGACCATGTTCGAAAAATATCTTAGATAGACGATTCGCCAGAAAGAAAGATAGATCTGGCTGAGTGTCACTCGATATTGTCGGCAAAAATCGATGATCACTGTATCTATTGGTGGCGAAGAAGGGTCTACCGGACCTAAGGTAAAGGTATATATGTATACCTTGAGAAAACCAGCTTTGTAGGTAGTTATATATTCTTAAGATTTAGGGATCTCAGCTTGCGCCGTCTCCCCCCAACGACAATCGACCTTAACATTTTCGGTATCTGTTACCAGACTAATATACCGAGACATGGGCTCGCATCTGCCCGCTACTGAAGAAGGTTTATCAACCTTAAAATCAGATGAGTTTTCACAAGGCCCGGGGATGCACTCCTCAGCACGGGGAGGTACTGCTGTTTTGCTCTTAGACGAGCGTGATGAGGAAGGGGCTTTCCCTTTTTGAGGAACCGTCTTAGAAGTTTTGGCCATGACTTTGGTGAATTTTCAGAGTAAGAAGAAGAAATTGTCGAAGAGGTGAGCATAGAAAGAGAATGAAAGCACAAAACAGTTAATGAAGATTTGAAGATGTTGTAGAGAGTAAAAATATAATAGGTGAAGGATTGAGTATTTATAGGGGACATCTAAGCATATTGGAGGATTTGAAAGGGCGGTCAACAGCGGTTCATGGGATTTTCCAGAACCGTGTTGACATGACCCATGTATAACCTTTCTGTCACATCAGTCGCCGACCTCACGTGGCTGACGTCACGATGGGGATATCGAAGGGCCAAGAATTAAAAATCATTTCTTATCATTTCACTCTAAGAAACGCGGGGACTATCTGTGTATGGCTAAAATAGAGGGAGTTCGATTTTGACGCCTCGGTGGCATTCCAAGTCCTATCTCGAGAGGCTCGAAGCAGAGCCTGAAATTGGACCCCGAAATGCATCCCTCAAGAAATTATATCGAAGGACCATCAGGGTTTGCCTCGAAGCAGTATAAAATCGATGATCGTCATGGAAAGGCGGGAAATTCCCAAGGACACATGGTTAGAGCTAATAAGGTCTGCAAGAGATAGTACAAGTTCGTACTAAGACATTATACAGTTGTACCAATAGCATTCTTTTGTCATAATACGACATGTACTATGTTGGGATTCTCCCCTCCTAAATAAAGGGGATCCCTATCATTTTGTAAAACACATGAATATTCACTACAATAGAACATTCTCTACTTTTCTCGTTAAAATGCTCAATATTACCCTACAACTTTATTGTTCTCCATTTATTGTTATTAATTTATTGTTCATTATTAACTGCCAAAGACTATCCTGGAGGCCCCTGATATTACTGAGCTCGAGGTCCTCGGCTTCGTGACTACACTGGTTTGACTATAATTTCTTTCTCACTTACACCTATCATTTTTCACCTATCTACAAGTATTAAAATAAATCACATATTTTTAGAACCACAAATCAATCTTAATTGTTAAAACCATTTTCGAGGTAAATATGTACATTCATGTGCCCTTCTTGCTTCATGCCTTACTTGATTCCTAGATACTAAGAATATAGTATTAAATGTTGGAAAGTGAAACTTAGTTCATTATGACTTGATCAATTTTGATGGAAATTCTGAGATTACATTGATGTGTTTAAATCGGTTATCACCATGCGTAATTATTATTACATTACTTCGACCGATACTCTTGAGATACTAGATTCTATACTTGGGTTGTACATCATTCGTGAGATTTGTGGAAAAACCTAAAAAAAATAAGGTTCTTTCGGGTTTATTGAACCATGGTTGGCTTGGAAAGTTGTGACTTTCATTTGGATTATTCATTTAAACACTCTCCTTGTTGTTATTTATGTCCCTTGTCGTGTTGTCATTGTTATACATATGTTTGGTAAGGAAGAGTGTAAAGCACGAAGAGTGATGTCATGCCATTTTATATACATTATCATGTGAGGAGAGTGTAAATCATGAAGGGTGATGTCATGCCATATTATTGAGAGTAAACGCATGAAGGGTGATACCGTGCCATATCATTGTGAGTAGAAGCACAAAGGGTGATGTCGTGCCATGTTATGAGAGCTAATGCACGAAGGGTGATGATGTGCCATTGCATTTATATAATTATGATTTCATGTTATGGTGAGTTCATGGAAATAGGCTGTTTCCTTGCAAGTGAGGACGAGAGACATGCATTATTTTGTGATATCCTTTCTTGCAGATATCTCTATGTGTAATGACCCGGCCAGTCGTTTAGAGAATTTAAGTTCCGTTCGGCGCATAAGGCCTTGAGCAACTTCATATTATGTGTATCAACCTGCGTGCGTGGTTGAATTTAGTTACCAAATGATTCGGAGCCAAATCGGAACAATGATTTATGATTTGGAGCTTAAGCGAGAAGAGTTGACCAAAATTTGACTTTTGTGTAAACGACTCCTGAATGGGTTTTAGAAATTTTCAACAGCTTCGTATGGTTATTTTGGACTTAGGTATGTGTCCGGAATGGGATTTGGAGGTCCGTAGGGTGATTTGAATCATTTCGACGAAAGTTGGAAAATTGAAGTTTGGAAGGTGGAGAGGTTTGACCAATAGTTGACTTTGGTGATATTGTAACGATCCAGCCATCCGTTCCAAGGGTTTAGCCTCGTTTCCCCCCATTTCTACTTTATTTTGTGTTGTTTAGCTCATTTATGTTGTGTTGGGTCCGTTGGCTCGTGTTCAGAGTGATTTTTGGAAAAGAATGAGACACTTAGTCTCGTAAGTTTGGTTATTTAGTGGAAAAGATAACCGGAAGTTGACTTATAGGTATATGATCTCGGAATGTAGTTTTTATGATTCAGATAGCTTTGTTAGGTGATTTTGGACTTAGGAGTGTGTTCGAAATGTTATTCGGAGGTTTGTGGTAGAATTAGGCTTGAATTGGCAAAATAAGATTTTTGGCGATTTCTGGTCGGTAGTGTAAAATTAGCTATCAAGATCGGAATGGAATTTCGGAAGTTGGAATAGGTTCGTAGTATCATTTGGGATGTGTGAGCAAAATTTCAGGTCATTCAAACGTAGCTTGGTTGGTTTCGGCAATGTTGGCGAATTTCAGAAGTTTAAAAATCCTTAGGCTTGAATATGGAGTAAATTTGGTGTTTTAATGTTATTTTAGGTGTTTCGAGGGTTCGACTACGTTAGTGGGATGATATGTGATGTGTTGGTATATTTTGTTTGGGCCCCGAGGTGCTCGGGATGGTATCAGATGTTTATCGGAGAAGTTGGAATTTGGTTTTGGCAGCTGAAGCTGTTGCTTCGGGCGTGTCCACACCTACGGATTGGGGACTGCATGTGCGATGGTCGCAAGAGCGGGAAGTGACCGCAGTTGCGGAGTTGACGCAAGAGCGCAGTGGTTGACCGCATCTGCGGGCCTGCATGTGCGAGGCCTGGGGCGCATGTGCGGAAGTTGGGGGATAAGTGGGAACTCGCATATGCGCACCTGGGGCCGCAAGTGCAAGTCCGCAGGTGAGAGAAAAGTAACCGCTGGTGCAGAACCCCTTGGCAGAGCATATAAATTCTAGCCTTCGTGAAATTTATTATTTCCACAATTTTTAAAGACGGGTTTGGAGCTTTTTGAGGGATTTTGAATGGGGATTCAAGGGGAAACGCATTGAGGTAATATTTTTGAACCTAATACTTGATTCTATGGTGATTTTTAGTTAATTAAGCATGCAATTTGTGGGATTTAATGGTAAACATTGAGGGGTTAGGGTAGGGGTCATATGCGATCAGATTGTGATGAATTTGGTATGTATAGACTCGTGAGTGAATGATGATTTCAGTATTGTAAATTTTGTCAGATTCCGAGACGTGGGCCCGGGGGTCGGGTTTGCCCAATTTCAGGATTTTTGATGTAAATTGATAAATTTGATGTGGGCTTCGTTCCTTTAGCATATAGTAATGATATAATACTGATTTTGGTTAGATTCTAGGCGATTTGTGGTCGAGTGGAGCGGCAAGGGCATTACGGAGTAGATTTTTGGCTTGATTGAGGTAAGTAACGCTTCCAAACTTGGTTTTGAGGGTTCGAAATCCTGAACTACGTGATATGTGATTAAAGTTGGGTATCGCACATGCCAAGTGACGGGGGTGCAGGAGTGCACCGTGAGACTTGTGACCTGGTTCATTCCATGGCACCGTTTAGCATTTTTTTCTTGTTGATATTTGTGCTTCTATCAATGTGATTAAAGTAAACATGCTAGAAATCATGCTAAATATTATGTTAAGGCTTCACGTAGATATTGTTGAGACCCGAGTGGTCATTTATTGCTGTTATCTCATGTGTTTCATTGATATTATATACTTAGTCCTGTCATAACATATCATATCATGTCTCTGTCTCGATAATTGTTGATTTTCACATTATATCATTGGTTCGGGCTAGTTCATGCATTGTGAGCCCATGTGAGCGAGATTGGAGAGTGATGACTGAGTGAGGCCGAGAGCCTGATATTGAGTTATAGATATGAGATCAGGCTGCACGCTGCATCATGTTATATTGGTTATGCATGGATCTGTCTTATGATAGCGCTTGGGCTGTAGTAGCCCCTCCGTAGTCTGTAACACACCGTTAGTGAGCGCAGTGATATTTGAGGGATGGATCTTCCCTGGACATGGATCTTGTCCTAAGTGTTTATATTTGGAGATGTATCCTCTCCATGAGGCTGGATTGGCATTTTTCCTCGGTACTGAGCGACTAATGTCAGTGATGTGTATACATATTCTTGGATGCATCTTCCCTAGGTCGTTGAGCCATACATAATAACGAATGGTTGTGAGGTGTATAATTATCTAGAGATGGATCTTCTCCATAGGGCTGGATTGGCCTTCCTCAGTACTGAGGGACTTCTATCTGATGTGTATATATTTTGGGATAGATCTTTCCTAGGCCATGCGAGACATATACAATACTGAGTGGACGAGTATTTTAGAGTGGGAGCACATTGTGCATTTCATATTGTTGATGCATTGGCATGTAGAATACATTGAGTTATATATGTTACGCCTGAGCAGTTTGTTCAAGGACTTTAGACACCAGGGGCAGATCCAGCCCAACCAGTCGCGCCTGTTTAGGATTTTGTGATTCCCGTCATGCCAGATGACGAGCAACGTAGGTTGGAGAGATTTGGTAGACTTTAGACTCCGACTTTCAGTGGTGTTGAGGGAGAGGATGCCCAGGGTATCTTATACTAGTGTAAGAGGATTCTTCGTACATCAGGGATATTGAAGACTAGTGGGGTCTTGTTTACAACTTTCTAGTTTTCGGGAGCTGCCTTTACTTGGTGGAAGGCTTATGAGAGGCGTAGGCCTGTTGGTGCAGCACCTCTTACTTTGTAGTAGTTTTCCACTCTCTTCTTAGAGAAGTATGTACCACAATCCCGCAGAGAGGAGCTTCTCAGACAATTTGAGCAGCTGCGTCAGTATAATATGACTGTGACGCAGTGCTCTTAAGCATCATTCAGTGCTCTTCTAGTCCAGAGTTCATCTAGTGCACCGTCAGTTCAAGGCTCTTCCATGCCAGGATCTTTCACCTGTTATCCCGGTTCTAGGGGTTCCCTTCAGTTCCCACCGCCATTCTTTGAGAGGGGTTGCTTTGAGTGTGGAGATCCTGGTCAAATTAAGAGGTTTTGTCCCCGTCTTACAGGAGGTCAATATCAGCAGAGCAGTCAGCCCGCGACTTCAATTCCAATTATTGCACCACCCGCCTAGGCATCTAGGGGTGGTGGTCAGGTAGCTAAGGGTCGCCCTAGAGGGGGAGGCCGATCTGGTGGTGATCAGGCCCGATTTTATGCACTTCTAGCCAGACCAGATGCTGAGGCTTCAGATGCCGTGATCACAGGTATTATTTTAGTCTGTCACGAGATGCTTCAGTTTTGTTTGATTTCGGTTCCTCATATTCATATGTTCTTCATATTTTTCCCATTCTCTGGATATTCACTGTGAGTCTTTAGTTACATTTGTTCATGTGTTCGCCCTGGGTGGGGGCGATACTGATGTTATGGACCGCATGTTTCGGTCATGTGTGGTGTCTATTGGGGGTTTGGAGACCCGAGTGGATTTGTTATTGCTCCGTATGGTCGACTTTGATGTGGTTTGAAAAGGAAAATTTTGAATGCTTGGATAGCATAGGCGATCTCAGATGATCATATAGATGATGTTACTTTTAGGTATGGCTCGATGAAGGTGTAAGTTTCATAAGGTGCTCTATGTCATGATTTATGACCTCTTTGGTGAGGCAACACTCTCCTTGTTAATCGGCTGCGAGTATTCAATTCGTCCTTGTAAAACCTACAGATTGTAGGGGTATTCCTAGTGGTGTGATCGTGTATTGGAGGAGTATTAGACATTCAGGCGACAGAGTTGAGATAAGATATGTGATTTGTGTGATCTAAGGGTTTGGGAATTGGAAACTCGGATGAGTAGATGATTTCATAGTCGAGGGCCGTAGAGACGTAGCCAAGGTTAGTTGGATGATAGTTGTTGTTGTGATTCAGTCAACATGGAGCATCAGAGGGTAATTTGTCTATTAGGTATGACCAGATTGATTTGGGGTTCATCAATAAGCCCAGTAGGGATATGTGTTTTGCACCGAGTCAGATTAATTTACTCCGTAGTGCTATTGTGAGGGGTGTCAGTTAGTGGTTATTGGGCTTATCTATGCTCTGGAATGATTTAGGATCTACTCATCCCTACTTCGGGGAGCGGCAATTCGCTGGTTATAGGCACGCTTGATGCGGTTCTGTTGTGGTCTTGTAGCGGGGTTTGAGTAAGGTAAAGTAGTTGGGCATTATGGGATTGAGACGTATTGGTTGTGTTCTTTCAAGTTCGCGTGGCATGGTAGCGTCCGAGTTCCCATGGTTATTGTAATGCACTTTGAGTACTTAATATCAAGTTTCGCGTGGTTCTTGATTTGAGCAAGACGGAGCGGGGTATATAAAATGGACCAACATTCGGATGTGATTCACGTATTGCAGCGGAGTATGTTAAAATATGACCATTGTGTGTAAGATTCATGTGCTTTGGGTATGCGGTGTGTGGGGAGTTCCTGGTTTGGGTTGGGGGTGATACCCGTGGATCTTGCGATGCGGTTTCCTTGTTTGATGTCAATTATAATGTTTGAGTTTATTTGGGGTTTTTCCTATTAGTGCATGGACTGCACGGATTATGTCTTTAAGCTGAATGGATACATCATGTCGCTAGAGTGGTTGTGGTAGATGAGATGAGGTCGTCGGACCTAGAATGAGTGGTATCGGATCTGGTTGCGGCATATGTGGGAGGATATTGATGCTAATCGACTTAGAATAAATTTTGTTATATCTTCTGTCGAACAGGGGAAGTTCCATCACCTGATGATTCGATGAATGGCTATGGAGTTTTGCGTGTTTATTCTTCATTGGCAGTATTTGAAGGTGTTAGAACGGGTCTCGGTGTGAAAATAGGTTTATCACCGGCATTGGGTGGTTTGGGCATCTGCTTTGATTTGAACTTATCATTATGAGTGTCCGAGATAAGTGGGATATCATGTGGTTTCGTCTTGAATTATGACTCTGGTTGGTTATAGCTTGTTCAGACATATCCAGCGTGTGGATGCTTGATTCTAATATTGTAGTTAAGGTAAGGTTTATCCCAGTAGTTGTTTGCTCATGGCATATGTCTTTGGGAAAATACCCAAACGGCTATGAGATTATATGCCCTTGTGAGACTTTGCTGGCAGCTACACCATGATCCCTCTACATGAGGCTGCCATACAGGGCATTGTGAGGTGCAGAGGAGTGATTATATAGCCAAGGCATAGAGGCAATATATTTATTGGTAAAAAAGAGTCTCACACGTAAGCCAACTCTTGACAACTCAGCTAGTTATGTGGACGCAGGAGAACGCGACAGCTGGATGTGATTCTTTGAAGAGGTACGGAACAAAGAGGCACGATTCAATAAACTCTCGAGCTCATCATCCACGGGGAACTCGCTCTAATCGAGACAAGGAAGAGACATGATCAAAGTGAATCTGGACAGAGTTACAGATAGATTCAGGAATCCCCAATAAATAGCTCAGACGTTATGTAACCTTCCCACACCAGTCACGGTGGCCCTTCGTAATGCCTCATTAATACAATAATTAGTCATTAATGAGCAATTATTGTATGAACCAAATGTTATATCAAGAAACCTCCTATATAAAGGAAGGAAATATAACTTAAAAAGATCATCTGATATTTGGGAATACAATCTACCTTGCTTTTCTATATTTCTGCAATATTGTCCATTACTCTTTTTTCTTTATTTAGCATTATTTTCTTGATTATCAGTAACCCGTGTTCATCCTAAAATAGCTTTGGTCAAAGAATCTAATTCTTTGGTTAAACAAATTGGTTCTGTTACCAGGAATCTGATAATCTTAGTTTGCTCTCCAATCGATATCCTTTAAACTATGTTGAACTCCAACGACGACAACGACAACCAACAGAGGAATGGAACCCCAATTTCATCACCTCAAGGAACCCCTCGTGTTTCAAGGGAACCGTTCCAAGAATGATCTAAAAATAACCGTAATAATAACGTGAAGCGGTAGAACAAGATCGAATAAAGCAAATGATTGCAGAATATGTGGGACAAGCTTTGCAAGAATTTTCAAGGGGATTCCCGGCTCCACCAGCATCACTGACACCACCTCTGAACAACACAGTCAGTAGAGAAAATCCTCAGTCTGGATTAGTAAATTCAGCAAGAGGCGATACCCCTAACGAATCTCTCAAAGCGTGACCAGGTATGACCAATAACTCTGAATTACAAAATTTACTGCTAACCATGCAGAAACAAATGAAGGAACAGAACGATCGCATCGAGCAAATTCCTGGAGTACCGCCTATTATCAAAGTCATTAATGTTGATAGGTATTCTCAACAACCTTGGAAGCCTAGTGCAGCACCTTTGCCTATACCCAAGAAGGTTAAAATGCCAGACGTTTCTAAATATGATGGAACAAAAGACCCACGTAATCATGTGACTGCTTTCACTACTGGAGTAAAAGGCAATGACTTAACAAAATAAGAGATTGAATCAGTCCTTGTCAAAATATTTGGGGAAACACTTACCAAAGGAGCCCTAACCTGGTATTCTCTTCTCCCTGAAAATTCTATTGACTCTTTTGCTGAGCTTGCAGATTCATTTATAAAAGCACACTCTGGTGCACAAAAAGTTTAGAAAAGAATGGAAGACATATTCAAAATAAATTAAGGAGACACGGAACTACTCCGTGAGTTTGTAGACAGGTTTCAACGAGAAAGAATGCAATTATCCAGTGTGCCTGATAATTAGGCAGCTATGGCATTTGCAAGCAACCTAAACGATAAAAGCTTAGAAGCCACGAGACGACTTAAAGAAAGTCTAATAGAATTCCCCGCTACAACATGTAACGATGTATACAATAGGTACAGTACAAAACTTAGACTAGAAGAAGATGTCATTGCTCGTTCAAGAGATGAAGATCATTCCAGACGTCCTGAATCAGATAGAAGATCAGGTAAAAATAGGTACGATCCTCACTTAGGACCCTCGGGACGTGATACTCGTCCCTGGTTCAAAAACACTAGATCATACTATAGACCACCAGGAAGAGACGCGGACTCATCCTCATCTAGATCCAGAAAATATCGAGATGAGCGACCTAGAGGTAATACCCGAATTGGGGATCATACCATTAATGTAAGTACTACTGAACTTGTCTCAGTATTAAGGAATATGGGAGACAAGGTTAAGTTGCCCAAAGAGATGCGATCAAATCCAAATAGAAGGAACCCAGATCACTGGTGTGAATTCCATAACGATCATGGTCATATGACTGCAGATTGCAGATATTTACAAGGTGAAATAGAACATTTATTGAAACAGGGCTATTTAACAGAATTGTTTAATGATAAAGATAAACAGGTATATATGAAGAACATGCAAGAGCCCTCAAAGCCTCCTTCTCCAAAGTGAACTGTCAACGTGATACATGGAGGAGAGGAAGTGAACGGAATAGTTTGCCAATTAACATCAAAGGTCGCAATTACCCACGGAAAGCGGATTCGAGAAGATCCAACTGAAGATGAAATAACCTTTGACGATGCAGATTTTGGAGGACTAATGCTTCCCTATAATGATGCCCTGGTAATATCCTTACTCATTCATGACACTAACGTTAAAAGAGTGTTGATTGATCCAGGTAGCTCAGTCAATATCATCTTGTTAAGAGTCGTGGAAGAAATGCTAATGGAAAATCTGGTGATCCCAAAGGCACGAGCCATATCAGGGTTTGATAATTCCATGGTGATAACCAAAGGAGAAATTGAACTTAGCACTTACGCCGAGGGGGTAGTTAAAAACGCTAAATTCCAAGTCATTGATACTGACATGGCTTACAATGTGATTATGGGAAGGCCTTGGGTTCATGATATGAAAGCAATATCGTCCACCTTACACCAGGTAATCAAATTTCCCTCAGAATGGGGAATCAGACAAATTAGAGGTGATCAAATGACCTCCAGAAATATAAATTCCGTGGCACTTTATAACAAAAAAGGGACGGAAGATCCAGAAGATAGAGAAATCTTTCAAACAGATGTCTCTAGCAAATCAGGTATGGAAAAAGTTACTAATCAAATAGGTACGAAAGAAGTAAATATTCAAACAGGTAAGGAAAGAGACACCCATGTGAAGGAGGATACAGTCACCATGGAAAATGCACTGGACCATATAGATGTGGACTCTAGACCGGATGTCATTCACGAACCGAAAGAAGACGAACACGTCAAAACAACTACGGAAGAGCTCAAAGCTATTCCATTGTTTAAACAAAAAGCTGGACGGAAGGTTTATGTAGGCACGAGGCTGAGTCCTGATCGAAAAGAAAAAAAGAAAGAAAGGACCATTCAAGAACCAAGTGATTGACGAAGTAGTTCAAAAACTCTTGAAAATTGGTTCGATACGGGAGGTAAAATATGAAGCTAAATCCAGAAAAATGCGCTTTTGGAGTGCAATCAGGTAAAATTTTGGGTTTCCTTGTATCGAACAGAGGAATAGAGGTAAATCCCGCTCAAATTAAAGCTATAGAAGAAATACCTGATATTTTAACAAATAAAAAAGAAGTTCAAAGACGAACGGGAAGAATCGCAGCTCTAGGGAGATTTATTTCCAGATCTTCCAAAAAAGGTTTTAAATTCTTTTCAGTTCTCAAAAAGTAGAATCAATTCGGATGGACTAAAGAATGTCGACAAGCACTCAAGAGTTTGCAGGCTTATCTATCTAATACCCCGTTGTTGTCGAAGCCAAAAGAAGGGGAGAGATTGTACATCTACCTGGCTGTTTCGGAAATTGCTGTAAGTGCAGTACTGGTAAGAGAAGAAAAAGGTAAGCAATCACCTGTCTACTATGTAAGTAAAACTTTACTAGATGCTGAAACTAGATATCCGCATCTAGAGAAGTTAGCCTTGGCTTTAGTAATATCATCTAGAAAATTACGTCCTTATTTTCAATATCATCCAATCACTGTCGTGACTTCATATCCTTTAAGAAACATCTTGCATAAACAAGAACTGTTAGGAAGGTTAGCCAAATGGGCCATAGAATTAAGTGAGCATGAAATAATATATCAGCCTAAGAAAGCAATTAAGTCTCAAGTATTAGCTGATTTCGTTGATGACTTTAGCAACAGTATTGCCCCTGAGGTAGAAAAAGAGTTACAAATCTTTAACGGAGTTAATCCAGGTCTATGGACCTTATTTACAGATGGCTCCTCCAATATAAAAGGTGTCAGTTTAGGCATAGTCCTGATATCACCCACGGGTGAAAAGATACGGCAAGCTATTAAATGTTATCCTATAACTAACAATGAAGCAGAGTACGAGGCTGTCATTGCAGGCCTAGAGCTGGCACGAGAACTATCAATTGAGAAAATCGTAATCAACAGTGATTCCCAACTAGTGGTAAACCAAATGCAGGGGACTTACATCGCTCGAGAAACTCGGATGCAACAATATCTCGAAAAGGTACGAGAACTTGTAAGACAATTCAAAACATGGAAGGTAATACAAATAGCTAGAGAAGAAAATGCGGAAGCATATGCATTAGTAAATCTCGCAGTAGTTACAGAAGTAAAAGATAAAGACAACACAATTGTCGTCCATCTCTTCCACTCGGCACTCAACCAAGACAGAAATGAGGTAAATTTCAACAATTTAACTTGGGATTGGAGAAACGAAATTCTTAAATTTTTACAGAATGGCACCCTACCTGAAGACAGGAAAGCAGCTCAAGCACTTCGCCGCAAAGCTGCACGGTAATGCCTTATTCACAACTCACTTTATCGCAAGATGTTCAGAGGACCCCTAGCTAAATGCCTCGGACCAAACCAAACGGAGTTTGTAATGAAAGAAGTCCATGAAGGACACTGTGGAAATCATACAGGAGCAAGATCCTTGGTAAAAACCTTAATAGGAGCTGGGTATTATTTTCCCAAGATGGAAGAAGAAGGCGAGAACTTCGTATCTAAATGTGACAGGTGCCAAAGGTTCGCCAATTACATGCATCAACCAGCAAAATTACTGCACCTAGTTATATCACCATGACCCTTCAAGAAATGGGGTATGGACATAGTAGGACCTCTTCCCCAGGCTAAGGGACATGTACGGTTTTTACTTATATTAACCGACTACTTTACAAAATGGGTAGAGGCAGAAGCATTTAAACAGGTGAGAGAAAAGAAAGTAAAAAGCTTCTTATGGCGAAACATAATATGCTGCTTTGGTATACCAAGGGAGATCGTGTGTGATAACGTCCCACAATTCATAGGCTCGCAAATCACAGAATTCTTTGAAAGCTTGAAAATAAAATGGATCACTTTAACACCATATCATCCTGTGGCTAATGGTCAAGCGGAATCAACGAATAAAATCATCATCAGCAACCTAAAGAAGCGGCTAGATAAAGCCAAGGGAAATTGGCCTGACGAGTTACCAGCGGTGTTATGGGCATACAGAACAACTTAAAAAATAGCCACGGGAGAGACTCCGTTCGCACTTGTCTACGGTTCATAAGCCTTAATACCTGTGGAAATTGGCAAACCAAGCATAAGGGTTATAACAACTACGGAAGAGACAAATGATGATGAACTCAAGACCAATCTGGACCTTCTCGAACCACAAAGGGAAGCAGCCTTAATACAGATGGCAGCTCAAAAGCAAGTCATAGAGCGATATTACAACCGTAAAGCCCATCTCAGATACTTCAAGATTAGGCACTTCGTACTTTAAAAGGTCTTTCAATCAACAAAAGAGGTAGGAGTAGGAAAGCTAAATCCAAATTAGGAAGGACCCTATAAAGTCCGAAGCATAGCTGGGAAGGGCACCTATGAGTTGGAAGCAATGGACGACAGAGTTCTACCAACAAGCTGGAATGCCATCCACCTGAAGAAGCATTACTTCTAAGGAAAAGAAGTACCCCCGGTCAGGTATCACACGTTCGATTTTATTTTGAACATTTAAAATTTTTACTAACTTTTCCAGATGATAGGCATAAAGCTAAACCATCACCAGATGATGATATTAGACCTGCAAAGACGCGAGGAAATAACAAATTCCCGATCTAGGGTTACACTTTATGATGGATATTTTAAAGGGTTAAGCAGTCATCATCTAGAAACTATATACCTTCGAGTCCGGAATGTTTTTCCTTTTTCAGGAAAAGGACCGCAAGCAAGGAATAATCAAGTGCTCGAGATCTCATTTTTCAAAGCTCAAACACTTGGGGGACTATATAGTATGGAAGGATAATATGAAGCAAAGAAGACTGTTGAAAGTCAAAGATCGAGCCGAAAGATCCATTTACTCGGCAATACAAGTGATAAGAGCAAAATTGAAAGAACTGAAGACTCCGACATAAGACTCCAATTTAAAGCCTAAAATTCAAAAACCTCCGAATCATGTTTAGTTTAAAAGGAAAAGTATTAGCTATGAGGAAGAAATGTACATATTTATACTTATTCAAAACTGTTGTAACAAAAACAGTTAGGGGTAAAAGATCATCATCAGTGTACTCATTCAAAAACTGTTATGACTAAAAACAGTTATCAAAATCCTTGTATTTGTTCAGAAAACTATTATCAAATAAAACAGTTACGAATAAGAAAACATTTCCCTCGTAATTATTAAAAAATTGTTTCCAACAAAAACAGTTGCGGGTAAAAACCCCAAATTTTATAAATAACCGTTACTAATGAAAAACAGTTGCTTCCTTGTATTAACTCAAAAAAATTGTTACCTATGAAAAACAGTTACGAAATACGAAGCGTATATCAAATCTGTTAAATAAAAACAGTTGCAACATGAGTCTTAGACGATAATCGCAAACACATGTAAAATGTCATGGAAGTTCAAACAAAAAACTTCTCTTAGAAGCATTTCTAAACATGTGAAAAATTCCTATCACTATATTGCATTACTATGAAGTTGAGACGTCTTCTTCATTAAGCATAAATAAAAAAGGGACCTATCTCATAAATAAAGCCTATCATAAACAAAGGCTTATATTTTGTACAAACATCGTGCCTACTATAAAAAGGTTCGAGTGATTTTTAGCATTTTCATTCGAAAGTTTAGAGGTAAAACTAAAAACCTCAAAAAAGCAAGACATGCAAAAGACTTAAGAGTAAAATAGAAGCTCAAAACAAAAAAGTCATAAGCTGCATTCATAGCAAAAAGAGCGGCTAAGTAAAGAACTAAGTACTAACTAGTACTTAGCCGCATATAATAATTACATTTTTTATGCCCCTACGTTGTCAGTTGGGGACTTCAAAGATCCAAATTTACCCCCGATGGAGTTGGGGTAACCACCAATCCAATAAATAAAAAAAGAGAACCAATTCCTCAATCTTCTTGTGGAAGAGGGATGACTTCTTCATTAACAAGAGGAACGGGAGCAACTTGAGGCGAAGAGGCACGAGCGGCAGAAGTTTCATCATCAGATGGAGAAAGATTAAGACCTTGTTGAGTCTTCTCCATAGCCTCTTTGGTTTTAGCTATTTCAGCCCTGAGGTCGAAACCTTCTTGACTCATCTCTGTCAATGTATCAAGGCGAGAATTCATATACGCCCAACTTACATCAACAACAGTCGCTTCTTCAAGATCTTTATAATCTTTTTCCCAAATTTGAAGCTCGGCTTTTAACCCATCCTTCTCCGCTTCAGCAGCCTCATGGGTATCCCTCAAGGGTACGATCAACTCCTCCAAAATTTGGACTCTATTTAATGCATCAAGCAGTTCTTCTTGGGTCCGGGAGAGTGATTGTACGAGCTCGCCAGAGTATACCTCCTTCTTCCCTAGCAAGTCTTTCAAGTTCCTGATCTCCTCCGAGGCTCGAGACAGTTGTTCAGCAAATGAGGATTCCAGGATGCTCTTATCTTTATCAGCCTAGTTTGAAGAAGCTTTCTCCACTGCCAGTTCCGTTGCCGTAATCCTCAGTTTTCTTTTTAAGGTATTCCTCTCCTCCTCTAAGGCATCCATATCAATTCTCAAGCTATCATATTGTGCCCTTAGATTACCAAGATCAGCCTGCAAGTCTCTTATTTTCTGATCCGAATTCGAGATCCTCTTCATAAGCTCCATACCAATAAGGTTGATCTACAAGAAGCAAACCAATTAAATATGATAAATTAATTAGATATGGTAAAACGCATATGTGGAAATGGAATTGCACCGTACCTTCAAGGAGGTATGCACCACTTCATTAGACCATGTAAGGGCTGTATGGCTAGATAGCTTGGTTTTCTCCGTGGGACCTATCAGAGGTTTGAGCCATACCTCGGGCTCACCCGTCTTCTTGAAAAGACTTCCCTCAGCTGGAACCTCTATCATCACCCTCCGCATCTCCCTGTTGGAAGACCCTACTTCCCTAATGGAAGGCATGGAAGCAGGCACGAATGTGATAACAGCAGGCACTGGGGGTTGGGGAACTGAAGAAGTCATGGGAAAAATAGCAGGCACGAAAGATTGAGGGATTGAGGAAACCACAGGTAAAGATACGGCAGAAAACGTAATAGCTAAAGGAGCGGAGGAAACCCGAGGAACCGATGAAACATCTTTTCTTAAAGAGTCAGGAAAAACAGTAGCTAAAGGAGCATCATCAGGAGCAAGATCAAAACCTTCATGGAACAAGTACTCAACAGAATCATGAACAGGGGACTGTGAAACATTTTCAGAAGCTAAGGGTCTCACTGCAGACATGGAAGGCAAAGTCATGGGTGTAGAATCGCCGTCCAAAATCACCTGCCTTCTCCGTGGCCTGTGCACCAAAGCACCCTCCTTCTCTCCTTCTTCTTCTTCAGAACGGGACTCACTCACTTTCCTCTTCGACGAAGACGAACTAACAATAATCTCTTGAGCCTAGGCCAGAGAGATATTTGGAACAGACGAAGCATACACCCCACGGGAAGAAAACCCTATCGAAAAAGGGGAAGATTAAACGAGAATAAAAGAAATCTCTAGCAAGAAAAGAAGTAAAAAAAATTGCACTTACCGTGGGTCTTTACATGCCAACTGTACTTCCCGGCGAAGTACTTCCAATACCTTTCTTCTAATGGAGCGACAGACAACAATTTTTCTACCCAGTCACGGATACCGGAGACATTCTCAACAGTACCCATGATTGCTGGAAGAAGAAGAAATAGATACGGTGTTAATAAAATATCTCAAAGAAAAAAACAAATGCGAACCAAAAATGTACTTACGTGCACGATTCCACTTCTCATGGAAGGGAGGATTCTCTTCACCCACTAAACCAGCAGCGGGAACAACGACATACCGGAGGTACCAACCTCTGTCCTTGTCATCCTCAGGGGTTACCAACACTCTCTTACTTCGAGCAGCTAGAGTAAAAACCCCTTGACAAAACAGGACAGGAGAGTAAAGATGAATAAGATGATTGAAAGTAAAAGGAACTGAGGCTAAGGAAGCTAAACTCCCAAGACACGCGACCACTCGCCACACAAGCGGACCAACTTGTCCCAAACAAATATCGAAGAAACGACATAACTCAATTATGACTGGATCAACGGGAGGTCTAAACCTAGCGTAAAAGGATACGTATAAACAAAAGAATAACCCGTCTTATAAGACGTTATTCTTTGATTACCATTCAGAACATAAACAGGGAAATCAGGCCTCCAAGAACAATCCCTACGAACCAGAGAAACATGGCTTTCAGTAATAATAGTTGAATACCTCTCAACACTGTGTAAATAAGAAGACTGTTCTACAAGAACTGGGTTTTCCCTAGTAAAGACAAATTCAGCGGGAATAATTTCATCAACTGTAGGTTCACGAAGATGATCATCTTTACCTCTAGATGAAGAACGAAAAGACCTAGCCCTAGGAGAAACTAAAGACCTAGCGGAAGGAGGAGAAATTATATGAGAGGAAGAAGAACCTATGGAAGGAGTGGATCCTAAACTTATCAATCTACCGCCCCTCCGACTCCTAGTTAGAGCAGAAGAAGATGTTAAATTTTCTACATCTATTATTCTTTTAGGCTGATTTGATGAAGACATGTTTACAAAGGCAATGGAAAATTATTTACAAATAAAGGAGACAAGTTATAAAATGTTTCGTGGAAGTAAAGAAAGGAATAAGGGTATTTATACTTGAAGACAACCGTCAACAATGGGAAAAATAATGATGAAAAGTCATAATAAAAGGTGTCACTTCGGAACTGACGCAACCGCAAAATCCCTAAAAGGTGCTGAGTAAATACAGAACCAATCCGAGAAGGACACATGGTGGTGAGCATTAAATGGAAGTGACAAACGACGCCTATGTTAATAAAAAAAAGGGCGATGTTTCGAGGCAAAGCGGCAGCAAAATATTCCCGCCAATCCACTTACCAAATATTAATCGATAAATATATGGTAAGTGGGGGGACTATCTGTATTTGTAAAAAAGAGTCTCACACATAAGCCAACTCTGGACAACTCAGTCAGTTATGTGGACGCAGGAGAACGCGATAGCTGGATGTGATTCTTTGAAGAGGCACGATTCAATAAACTCTCGAGCTCATCAGCCACGGGGAACTCGCTCTAATCGAGACAAGGAAGGGACATGGTCAAAGTGAATCTGGACAGAGTTACAGATAGATTCAGGAATCCCCAATAAATAGCTCAGACGTTATGTAACCTTCCCACACCAGTCACGGTGGCCCTTCGTAATGCCTCATTAATACAATAATTAGTCATTAATGAGCAATTATTGTATGAACCAAACGTTATATCAAGAAACCTTCTATATAAAGGAAGGAAATATAACTTAAAAAGATCATCTGATTTTTGGGAATACAATATACCTTGCTTTCCTATATTTCTGCAATATTGTCCATTACTCATTTTTCTTTATTTAGCATTACTTTCTTGATTATCAGTAACCCGTGTTCATCCTAAAAATAGCTTTGGTCAAAGAATCTAATTCTTTGGTTAAACAAACACTACTGGTGCTATTGTCCCCCTTATTTGTACTATTCCTATAGGAGTTCTTTTTTGCTTTTTAGTATAAATAAAAATAGCCCACTTGCCTAGTGGATTTGCCCAAAAAAAAAAACTTGTGGATAAGTTAGGATGTGGAAATTTTGATTCTAAGGCTTATGGGTTAGGTTGGAGGGAGAGAAATTCGAAGGTGTCGTGTTATCAGATCTATGCGGGGTAGGGTGACGTGGGGTCACCCCCATGTATGTGCATAGTAAGGTTATTCGGCGATTTGAGGGCTTCTGAAACAACTCTTGGCACGTTCGAGGACGACCATTTGTTTAAGAGGGGGAGAATGGATCCGACTGATATTTCTGAGAGTTTAGCCCTGTTTTCCCCCATTTCAGCATTATTTTGTGTTGTTTAGCTTATTTGTGTTGTGCAGGGTAGGTTGACTCGGATTTGAGTGATTTTTGGAAAAGAATGAGACACATAGTCTCCTAAATTTGGTTATTTAGTGGAATAGTGAACCGAAAGTTGACTTATAGGTACATGATCTCGGAATGTAATTTTTATGATTCAGATAGCTTTGTTAGGTGATTTGGGACTTAGGAGTGTGTTCGAAATTTTATTCGGAGGTCCGTGGTAGAATTAGGCATGAATTGGCGAAATAGGATTTTTGGATATTTCCGATTGGAAGTGAAAATTAGCTATCGGGGTCGGAATGGAATTCCAGAAGTTGGAACAGGTTCATAGTGTCATTTGGGATGTGTGTGCAAAATTTCAGGTCATTCGGACGTGGTTTGGTTGGTTTCAGCATCGTTGGCAAATTTTTAAAGTTTAGAAATCCTTAGGCTTGTCGAGTAAATTTTGTGTTTTGATGTTGTTTTGGGTGTTCCAAGGGTTTGACTAAGTTCGTGGGATGATATGTGATGAGTTGGTATATTTGGTTAAGTCCCCGAGGGGCTCATGATGGTATCAGATGGTTATCGAAGAAGTTGGAAGTTGGTTTTGGTAGTTGAAGCTGCTCTTTTTGGTGTGTCAATACCTGCGGATTGGGGACCATAGGTGCGATGGTAGCAGGAGCGGGAAGTGACCACAGATGCGGAGTTGGACGCAGGAGCGGAGTGGTTTACCGCACATGCGGGCCCGTAGGTGTGAGGCCTTGGGCGCATGTGCGGAAGCTGGGGGGTAAGTGGGAACTCGCAGATGCACACCTGGGACCGTAGGTGCGAGCAAAGTAACTGCAGGTGCGGAACCCCTGGGCAGAGCATATAAATTCTAGCCTTCGGGAATTTTCCTATTTCCACCATTTTGAAGACGGGTTAGGAGCTTTTTGAGGGATTTTGAAGGGGGATTCAAGGGGAAACGTATTGAGGTAATGTTTTTGAACCTAATACTCGATTCTATGGTGATTTTCAGTTAATTAAGCATCAAATTTGTGGGATTTAATTGGTAAACAATGAGGGGTTAGGGATTGGAAATTTGAAAGTTTGATTTAGGGATTTCAGGGGTCATATGTGGTCGGATTTTGATGAATTTGGTATGTATAGACTCGTGAGTAAATGAGGATTTCAGTTTTGTAAATTTTATCGGATTGCGAGACGTGGGCATGTGCGTCGGGTTTGGCCAATTTCGGGATATGTGACGTAAAATTGATAATTAGCATATAGTAATGATATAATACTAATTTTGTTAGATTCAGGGCGATTTGTGGCCAAGTCAAGCGGCAAGGGAATTGTAGAGTAGAGGTTTGGCTTGATTGAGGTAAGTATAGCTTCCAAACTTGGTTATGAGGGTTTGAAACCCCAAACTACGTGATATGTGATTAAAATTGGGTGACGCACATGCCAAGTGACGGGCGTGCAGGAGTGCACTGTGAGACTTGTGACCTGGTTCATTCCATGGCACTGTTTAGCGGTTCTTTCTTGTTGATATTTGTGCTTTTATCAATGTGATTAAAGTAAACATGCTAGATATGTTAAGGCTTCACGTCGATATTGTTGAGACCCGAGTGGTCATTTATTGTTCTCATCTCATGTGTTCATTGATATTATATACTCAGTCTTGTCATAGCATATCATATCATGTCTCTAGTTTCCTCTATTTCAGTTTTTGTTATATGTTATGTAACCTAGTTATGGCGTGTGGGGTCGGCTGGTTCGGGTTCCGAGTGGTCATGGTGAAAATTGAGGCGCTTAGTCTCCTAAATGAGCTTTATAGTGGGAAAAGTCAATCGGGGGTTGACTTATAGGTGAACAACCTCGGAGTGTGTATTTTATAGCTCGGATATATTCATTAGGTGATTTGGGACTTAGGAGTCTGTTCAGAATGTGAATTTGAGGTCCGAAATAGAATTAGGCTTGAATTGGCAAAATAAGTTTTTGGCGATTTTCGGTCGGCAGTGAAAAATAAGCTATCAGGGTCAGAATGGATTTTCGAAAGTTGAAACAGGTTCGTAGGGTCATTTTGGATGTGTGTGCAAATATTCGGGTCAATCAGACGTGTTTTGGATGGTTTCGGCATCTTTGGCAAAATTTGGAAGTTTCAAAGTTGATAGGCTTGAATCCGAGGTGAATTTGGTGTTTTGGCATTGTTTTGGGTAAATCAGTGGGGCATCATATTTGTTCTTCGCGATCGCATTAGGAGTTCCGTGATCACAATGAGTAATTCCCTAGGCAAATACTTTAAGTTCAAAAATGAGGGTTTAGTCCATGTTTTCAAAAACCCATTAGGGAGTTCGAGAGAAGGTGAGATCTGAAGGGATATTCAGTGGAGTTCTTGGGGTAAGTATTCTTCAATCACATTTGGTTTAATTCCACGATTTAGTCTTGATTTTCATCATTTAATTTCAGGAATTTGAGTAAAAATGGGGAAAATGGGAGGAAAGTTTGAGAAATTATTTTGATGATTTGAGTGGGCAGTTGAGGTCGGATTTTGGTGAGCTTGATATGGGTAGACTCGTGAGGGAATGATTATTCTAGTTTTGTGATTTTTATCGAATTCCGAAATGTGGGCCCAGGGGTCGAGTTTTGCCAATTTCAGGATTTTTGGGTAATTTTGATAATTTTGGAATGGCCTTCGTTCCTTTGCATATAATAATGATATAAATCTGATTTTTGATAGATTTGGAGCACTCGGGGTCCGAGTCTAGAGGCAAAGGCATTGTGGGATAGGATTTTAACCGGTTTTGAGGTAAGTAACGTTTCAACACTTGGTTCTGAGGGTTCGAAACCCCGAACTATATGATATTTGACTAAAATTGAGGTGACGCACATGCCAAGTGACAAGCGTGCGGGCGTGCACCGAGAAATTGTAGCCTGGCTCATCCCATGGCACCGTCTAGTAGCTATTACGGATTGATATCCGCACTTCTATTAATGTGGTAAATGTGATTATGTTAGAAATCATGTTAAGTACAAATGCTAAGGCTTCACGCCGAAAATGCTGAGACTCAGGTGGTCATTTATTACTGTCTCATTATGTGACTATTTGATTTCATATACTCAATCCTGTCATAGCATATTATTTCATGCCTCAGTCTCAGTAATTGTTAATTGTACATATATTTATTATTGTTTCGGGCTGATTTATGTATCTGTGAGCCATGTGAGCGAGACTCGAGAGTAATGACTGAGTGAAGTCGAGGGCCTGTATTGAGATAGTTATGAGATCAGACTGCACACCGCAACGATCCTCTGATCATGCCTTTGTTGGCTTGATATGGCGCTTGGGCTTATAGGAGACCCTCCGGAGTCTTTACACCCCCAGTGGGCGCATTGATACTGAGGGATGAATCTTCCCTGGACATGGACCTTGTCCGAAGTTGATGATATGTGAGGGGTGGATCGTCCCTGGACATGGATCGTGTCTGAGTGTAGTATTTCCGGAGATGGATCTTCTCCGTAGGGCTGGATTGGCCTTTTCCTCAGTACCGAGTGACTACGGTCACCGATGATTATGTACATTGCGGAATGGACCTTCCCTGGGCCTGAGAGCCATATACGGTACTAAGTGGACTGATGTGTGAGGGTTGTGAGCACTAGGTTCATTTCCCCACTGGATTTATATGATGACATGTAGAGTATACTGGCATATTTGTTCATTTTGATAAACTGTTAGCATGTCTAATTTTTGTACGCTGCCTATTGTAAATTTTGAGGTTTAGTATGTCACTACCTCTCAGCCCATAGTTTGGGTTCGTTACTTCTAAGTTGGTGTACTCACGTTACGCTCTGCACCTTGTGTGCAGATCCGGGTACATCGGGACCCGACAATGGTTACTAAGCAACTGTCAGAGTTTCATCGGAGTCGTCGTGGTAGCAGCTAGCAATCGCGACCTCATCTTTTCCTTCTTTATCTTCCTGTTGCACTTTATTATTACGGACTATGTTGTCTATTTTCCTATTTTGACATTTTTTTATATTGTAGTGGCTCGTGACTGAGTGACACTAGATCCGGGGTCGGATTTTTAATTTGTGCTTTAATGTTGTTTAAACATTCAAATGGATTATTATCAATATTTTGCTTCTAAATTTATAAATTTCTGAAAAATAAACTTAAGATTAACGAAGCGTGTGGCTTGCCTGATTCACGACAGGCGCCATCACGACTAAGGATTTGGGGTATATATATATATATATATATATATATATATATATATATATCCATTGAATATCTTAAGTAGTAATTGGCACAGATATTATGTACCGAATGACACGTGGATGTCGTTGTGCGAAGTGAGATGGAAAGATGTGGGCACAAGGTGTCGGGTGTGTTGAAGAGTTGTTGGAATTATTTGAATCGTGTTCTAGAAATACTTGTTCGGTTGATTTGGTATTTTTCCCCCTACTTGAGCACGTTTACACTTAGCCGTATCCCAAATATGTTGTTGTTTGATTTACTAGGTGGATTCTTTTTGCCATTCGTGTTTTCTTTTCCTCTTATCGTTACTATTGTTTGTATCTTGATATCCTTTTGTTATAGATATTACTTTGATAGTCCTTTCTTGTTAGATTTGAGTCATATCCTGCAGGTTTTATATATATATATATATATATATTCGGTAGTGTCTCGACCTGGCCTCGTCACTACTCTACCGAGGTTAGGCTTGATACTTATTAGGAACCACCATGGTGTATTCATACTACACTTCTGCACATCTTTTGGTGCAGAACATGGTACTTCAGACCGGGTCGATTTTGATATTTACGCTCGGTGTGGCTGGAGAATTCATGTAACAACCCGGCCGGTCGTTTTGAGCTCTAACGCATTCTTTGGCGGTTTGACACCATGAGAAGCTTCACACATGTATTATGACTTGTACGCATGGTCAGAATTGAATTCTGGGAGTTTTGGAGTTGATTTATAAAGAGAGTTCTCGTTGTGGAAGCTTTGAGTATGAGGAATCAACTGAGGCGGATCTTTGAATAAACGACCTCGGAATCAGGATTTGAAGGTTCCAGCAGGTTCGTATGATGATTTTGGACTTGGTCGTATGTCCAAATCTGGTTTTGGATGACCCGGGAGAGTTTCCGCATTTATTATGGAAGTTGGCATTTTGAAAGAAATTCATAAATTTGGATTGAAGTACATTTCAGTGTTATCAGTGTATGTTTAGGATTCCGGGTATGGGAATAGCTCCGTAAGGTGATTCTGGTTTTGGGAGCACGATCGGAAGTAAATTCGGAGGTCCTTAGGTCGTTTTGGAGTCATTTGGCTAAAGTTAGAAATTTAAAGTTACCTAACGAGAAGTTTGACCGGAAGTTGACTTTTTGATATCGGGGCCGGAATTCGATTTCGGAAGTTGGAATAGGTTCTTAATGTCAAATGTGACTTGTGTGAAAAATTTGACGTTAATTGGACGTGATTTGTTAGGTTTCGACATCGAATGAAGAAGTTTGAATTTCTAAAGTTCATCAAGTTTGAATTGGGGTTTTATTCGTGATTTACTGTTGATTGATGTTATTTGAGGCCTTGAGCAGCTCCGTCTTATGTTACGGGACTTGTTAGTGTGATTGTACGGGGCCCTGAAATCCTCAGGTGTGTTTCGGGGTGGTTTCCGATCATTTCGGGCTGTTTTGCAATAGGTGATGCTGGTGTCTGGTGTTTTTCTTCGCGTTCGCGAGGATCCTCTCGCTTTCACGAAGAAGGATTTGGCTTCAGGGGCTTTGTTCTTCGCGTTCACGAAGAGTTCCTCACATTCTTGAAGAAGAAATTATTTGTTACGCATGTCTGACTTTGGAGGCTAATATCTCGCAATTTATAAGGAATTTTGAGATGATATAAAAACGAAAGTTGTAGCACTTTGTGTCTAGTTTTCAGAAAGGTAAACCATTTAGAATTTCGATTTGTGTATAAAGTGTTATGGCTAGTACACTATAGACTATCAGGGAAGATGAAGAAGAATTTTATGTTGCATAAGGGTAAATTTGGAAGCTTATATCTCGAAATATATAAGAATTGGGAGATGACCAAAACATGAAAGTTGTAGATCTTGGAGTCTAGTGTTCATAATATTAAACCGTTTGTCATTTGGAGTTTTGTGCAAAATGTTATGACCATTTTACTAGAGGCTGTCTGAGAATAGTTTGGAAATGACTTTTGAGAATTTTTGTTTTTCGCGAATGCGATGGGAGGCACGCAAACGCGAAGAAGGTTTGCCTGGCAGTGTATAAGTTTGCAAAAATGGGTTTGGCTTATTTCATCTCATTTCCTCCACGGAAGATGACCTAGGGGCGATTTTAGAGCTCAATATTCATCACCTATGTTAAGGTAATTGATTTCCACCTATTGCAAGTTAAATACGTGGATTATATATAGATTTTAACATGAAAAATCATGGGAAATTAGTGCAAATTTGGGGGTTTGAAGAAAACATTAAAACTTGGTATTTTTGGATTTTGACCACGGATTTGGGCATGGAATTGAGAATGAATTATATATTTGAACTCGTGGAGTTATGGGTAAAAGTTATTTTTGAAATCTTTTAGAATTCGGGCACGTGGGCCCCAGGGTAATTTTTATCGACTTTTCGAATAGAGTTTGAAATTGTTGTAAATAGGATTATGATAAATATTAGAGTATATATTTATGGAATTGCTCAATATTTGACTAGTTTTGGAGTGTTGAGCTTTGATTTGAGTTGTTTTAAGGGATTGGGAACCGGTTATGGAACTTCGGAGCGAGGTAAATCTCTTTTCTATCCTTGTAAGAGGGAATTAACTTCATAAGTGGACTAAATTATTATGTGCTTCTATTTGTGGGGGGTGGGGGGGGGGAGTACATATGCACGAGGTAATGAGAGTCCGTACGTAGCTACTAGCTATGCCTATGTCCGAGTATTTTTAGGCTTACATTATGCCTTGTTGATATTGTTATTGATTTATGCTTATTGCTTGCCTTGAGAGGGAGCGAGATTGAGTTTGCTTATTAAATATTTTAACAAGAGTTAAAATTTAAGAATTTAAGATTTAAAAGGTTTCGTTTGAACTCCGTAATTTCGAACGAAATTGAGGAATATTATAATAGCTTAAGGAATCTATGTGTAACCACGTCTCATGAATGTTTCGCGAGCGGGGTATTTCATTGTTCTACTCATGTGGAATCAGGTCATTCGCCTCGGTAAGATTTATGTACCACACTCTCATAGGAGCGGGTCGTTCGACTCGGCAGGCTAATAGATGCATCTATGGTTCGTGCCATTCGACCCTTTGGAAGTGCACAATTTACTTTTATGTTGGATCGGGTCGTACGCCTCACCATGTCCAATATATATATTATCCTCATGGAATCATGCGTAATATTTGTCTAGAAGCCATTGTATCTGAGGGTTTTATTCTTATTTGAATTATGACAACCTCTTTGATTAAATCCCCTATATATATGTATATGCTCCAGTTAAAGAGGGAACTTGCTAGTTGAGAGTTGAGTAAATTGTAAAGAAGGGAATTGTGCCACGTAATTTATACTTGTTTGTTTCATATATTTACTTTGTTTCATATTTATTCATTTCTTACAGTACCTGATATTATTAGACAACTAGTAAGTGTCGGAGTCGACCTCTTGTCACTACTTATTCGAGGTTAGATGGGATACTTACTAGGTACACGTAATTTTTGTACTCATACTACAAGTGTTGTACATTTTGATGTACATGTACATGTATGGATAGTGACCTTGTGGGCGCAGCGGCCTGGTTGATACGGGGACTTAGGTGAGCTGCATCTTATGAGACGATCTGCAACACAGAGTCTTATTCATATGTATTTTATTTTCTCGTCTGTCCAGTTTGTATTCCAGACAATTATTGTATTACATCTTATATTCCTAGAAGTTTCTCATGCACTTGTGACACCGGGTTCTGGGAGGACTATGGGATTTATTCAGTATTTGGATTTGTTAAAATTATTTTCCTTTACTCAGTGGAAGTTCATTATTTACTATTTAATGTAATGAATGGAAATGATTTCGAAACTACTAAAATGAGAATTTAATTAACAATTTAGTGTTGGCTTTCCTGACAGTAGTGTCCGGAGCCTTCACGACCTTTTATGTATTTTGGATCGTGACAACATGGTATCAGAGCACTAGGTTCTCTTAGGTCTCACGATTCATGAGAAAGTCTAGTAGAGTCTTGCAGATCAGTATGGAGACGTCTGTACTTATCTTCGAGAGACTAAAGGGCTATTAGGAGCACTTCCCTTCTTGATTCCTCATTGTGCAGTTTGATTCCTTTGAGGCTTGTTCTTTCATTTCCTTTCCATTCAATCTTATGTGGCGTGAAGCGCTTGCTATAAATCGGAATTGAGGAACTGTAACGGTACTAAAAATGTGATGTAGGATGTTTCTCCCTGCATATTTTATGGGGTAGTTGTCATCGCCTTACGGAAGGTCGTTCTATCGCTTCAGCTCAGTATCGGTATTTTATTTTCGTTGGAGGAAAGGCAACCGGACTATGAGTATTCAGTGTTGGGTTGGTAGAGTAACGAGACTTGGTATTTTCAAGTGTGGTAGAATTTTCATATATGAAGAGGTATCGTCGTCCTTGATTAATTGTGTTAAGTTAACTGGTGTTGTGGTATTCTTCAATTTGCCTTCAGGGCACAATATGGTGAAATGGTGCTTGATATGTAGTTGTAAGAGGCAACGGAGTATAGAGAATATGGGATTGAATTGGCATTTCTAGCATTGATGGCTCAAGAAAGACGAACTTCTAAGAGGTTTAAAGTTAGTGGCGACATGTTGGTTCGAGTGATACAGAGATAGATTTTTATTTTAAGACAACAACTGGGTAGCAAAGGATGAGGAAGGTCATGTGAGGAGTGTCAAGTGATGGTTAACTTTCTAGAAGGCTTGGTGTGAAAATCGAAAGTCGAGTAGTCGCTTAAAGGAGTAAGTTCGACCTAAGTGGGAGAGTGGAAAAGTAGCGTATGGGTTCAGTGGCAGGATAACTACACACCTGGAGGAAAGTTTAGAGTGAAATGGGAATTTTAGTGGATGGTGATTGGGAACACGGGCTTAATTTGAAGTATTGGCTATTACGGCGGGAGACTAGATGCAACAAGAAGGAGTTGCTTGATATAAATAAGGATGTAATAAAACTTTAAATTGGAAGATATTGTCGTACATTTAGTCGATGTCCATAAGGAGTGAACTGACTAGTTCAGTTGGTGGATGAGCACGGGCTCAGGATGGTTTATAGATGTTGTAGAGATTGTATCCCGTGCAGCGACGTTTGAAGATGTCCGCGTGTAATTTCCACATAGGGCTTATCTCCTGTGAGCCGATCAACGGTCGCGTGGTTGATGAAGTATCTGCGAAGAATTCTACTAACTATCCAATAAGAGTTCGAATATGTGAATGTTGATAAAGATTCAGAGTGTTCATGAAATGCTAACAGAAGGATTTTGAGGAACTTGAGCAGATTGATTGTGCAAGGTCATGTCAACAATGAAGAAAAAATCTTGGTGGGTTCCAAAGTTGTGTAGTAGTAGCTTCAGGCTAAGTGGGAGAGTCACACCATTTACGATTAGGTTGCGTGGTTTCTACTTGTGAGTTTTCGGGTTATCGTTGTATTGTGAGTTAATACAGCTAAGGGAAAAGAACATATGTGGTAATTTGAGCAAAGTAATTGATAAAGGTGTGCTATAGTTGGCCTTATTGACTCATGTTCGGGCTTTGGGAAGATTCAGGATTTATGCTTCGTACAAAGTTGATTTAAAAAGGAAGCGATGCAGTCGGGTGCTTCATTGAGATGGGTGTTCATGGGTGGGCTGAGCCTTGGAGTTAATTATATTTGGGGCCAAGCCATAGTGGCTGGCTCTCAACAACGGTCCTAGTGGATTCAGAGGTTAAAAATGCGGTGCCTAAGGATTTCAAACCTGCGGTATGGTTAAGAATCGAGTTTATGTAGCGTATTATGATAAGAGGTACAAAATGATCTATGATATATTCGACTTGCAGAGTAGCATTTCAAGGAAAAAGGGAAAATGACTTCAGATTCGTAGAGGAATTATCAGAATTGGTATACCAGTAGAAGATGTGAATGTGCGCGCGAGGAGGGTATGAAGCGGTTCATGGTTTTGGATACAATGTGGTCTCGTTGAATGGGGTCCCTCAATACGAGCGCGGGTTTAGGTGGTGATGTAAGAAACATAACTATTATTATATCTAGGGCAAGTTAAGGATGAATTAGAAGAAGTTAGATTGGTTATCCATGGTTGACTTGGCGTAATGGTGGCGGTGATCAGTTCATTCAGCGTGATCAAGTTACGTAGGTGATTTGTGATGGTACGGTGAGTCTTGATGGCTGTCGTAATAGATTTTATTTGGAAATACCCAAGTATTATGGTTTGTTATGCATAGATGGATCCCGATAGGGTTATGGTGGGTTAGACCACTACTTGAGGATTTGAATGTTCTACGGTTGTGAGTATTCACTCGCGTGTTGTTATAGTTCTCTTGGATTGAGTTAGGTAAAAAGTTTCTATGTGATAAAGTGTTCACCCTATTAGTGGTTTGGGAGTTATGATGAAATTCTTATACTATCGCATACTAGCATGTTAGGCACAGTGAGTGGTATAAAATTTGAAAGTGAGTATCAGGGTTGCGATTCGATGTTGGAAAAGATGTCACGAGCTCGAATGAGCATGAAAGAAATTTGAATGTTTAGAGTAAGTTGATAATGTCTTCAGTGTCACCAGAGGTCAGTGTTTTGTGAAAGAGGCTTTGCATCCTGGTTATGGATTCTTGATTTGCTTTACAGAGTTAGTACGGTCGGTGGTATGGATGTGCAGACTTGTTACCTTGTGCGGAAGGTCGTGGAAGCATATCTCATAGGAATATTGTACAAGTGTAACATTGTAGTCACTCGATTGATTGAAGATTTAATCCAAGTATGAAGAATGTGGTAATGTCGCTTATTTGAGAATTTATGCCGGGAGGGCGCTCGGTTCATTTTGTTGTGGACTGTGGAAGTTTGTTTCAATTATGATGGTTGTTCTTGTGTGTTACGGGGAAATGGGGATATTATGAGCCCTTGAAAGGTTATTAGCCTAGTACAGTGCGATCTGAATCGGCCTGAGGTCTGCGAATGGATTTAAATATGAATATACGCTATATAGAGGAGTATTCGGACGTTGGATGTCGTTTTGTCGTCGGCTATTTCATGTAATGTTATATTGTGCCGCATGAGTTATGAAATAGCTTGATAAATTTCATATGTGTTGAGGTTTCGCGTAGCGATAGTGTTATGTGAGTATGATGGCTCTCGAGATTCAGATCATATATCGCACCTTAGTTGTGCTTGAGTTTTGTAGCGTATTGCGCTATCCATCTCCCCATGGAGGGTAATATGCACTTGGCGTGCTTGTTTCCGATATTCGGATGTTTCGTGGTTACGGGCACTTTAGCTCGGTAAGTATTTCCTTATAGATTTTGTGTGTGGATCGGGTGGCACGCCACCGCGGGTATGTTATTTGGATCGGGTTGAACGCCGCAATGGTGTGATGTTGATTACAATTTTATATATCATGTTTTTATGTGTTTTGTTTCCCATTTTTTTGAGAAACATTCATACTAGTGCGTGAGTGAGTAGTCCCTTCCAAAGCTCATTTTCTGTATGTATCACGTTCAAGTTGTGGCCTATTGTCACATTATGGAATCATATGAGACTTTTGGTCATGTCTGGGGTGGCTTGCTGCCTGAGCAGTTCATACTGGATGAGATGAGATTATTGGATCAGGGATCAATGCAATAAGATTATATGAAGTATAATGAAGAACAAATACCATCATTTGGTTCATAATGAGGTGATATTTCTATTTAATAGGAGAGATTCAATGATTTGTTGACTCTGCACTTAGTTATGAATTTCTAAATATCTCTTCCGTCGTGGCGGAATGGTAAGAGTTAGAACATGACCTAAATATATGTAATGGGGCATTGTGAGGATCAGATTTGGGGAATGTTGGCTATTATGATGAGAGAGAGTTATTATGGTCCTGTGAATTATGTAGTTCATGGTAAAGGTATGCAGTTATGTTCTAGTATATCATGTGGTGATTGTTACGGTGTTCGTATATTTGAAGCAGGACTGGCAGAGAATTTCGGATGTCGGAATCGCGCTCTAAGGCTTATCTGCCAAAATAAAAGAGAATATCTTCAGGTTTGATCGAGCTAATGTGCTCAATTGAGTTGTGGTATCACGGGTAGGTGCACGAGGTGTTAAACAGAAATTCCAGACTACTCCAGCGCAGTCTTTAGCACGTTCGAGGACGAACTTATGTTTAAGTGGGAGAGAATGTAACGACCCGGTCGGTCGTTTTGAACTCTAGCGCGTTCTTTGGCAGTTTGAGACCATGAAAAGCTTCACTTCAGATATTATGACTTGTATGCATGGTCGGAATTGAATTTCGGGAGTTTTGGAGTTGATTTATAAAGAGAATTCTCGTTCCAGAACCTTTGAGTTGGAAGAATTGACTAAGGCTAAATCTTTGAGTAAACGACCTCGGAATCAGGATTTGAAGGTTCCAACAGGTTTGTATGATGATTTTGTACTTGGACATATGTCTGGATCGGGTTTTGGTTGACCCGGTAGCGTTTCAGCGTCTATTATGAAAGTTGGCATTTTGGAAGAAATTCATAAATTTGGATTGAAGTACATTTGAGTGTTATCGATGTCTCTTTGGGATTCTAAGTCTGGGAATAGCTCCGTATGGTGATTCTGGTATTGGGAGCGCAATCAGAAGTAAATTCGGAGGTTCGTAGGTCGTTTTAGAGTCATTTTGATAAATTTAGAAATTTGAAGGTTTTAGAGAAGTTTGACCGGAAGTGGACTTTATTATATCGGGGTCGGAATCTGATTCCGGAAGTTGGAGTAGGTAAGTAATGTCAAATGTGACTTGTGTGCAAAATTTGAGGTCAATTGGACGTGATTTTACCGTTGATTGATGTGATTTGAGGCCTCGAGCAGCTCCGTGTTATGTTATGGGACTGGTTTGTGTGATTGGACGGGGCCCCGGAGGCCTTAGGTGTGTTTCGGGTGGTTTCAGATCATTTCGGGTTGTTTTGAAATAGCTGATGTTGGTGTCTGGTGTGGTCCTTCGTGTTCGCAAGGATCCTCTCGTGTTCACAAAGAAGAATTTGGCTTCAGGGACTTTGTTCTTCGCATTCACGAAGAGTTCCTCACGTTCGCGAAGAAGAAATTATCTATTACGCAGGTCTAACTTTGGAGGCTCGTATCTCACAATCTATAAGGATTTTTGAGATGATGTAAAAATGTAAGTTGTAGCCCTTTGTTTCTAGTTTTCAGAAGGTAAACCATTTAGCATTTGGATTTGTATAGAAAGAGTTATGACTGGTACACTACAGGCTGTCCGGGAAGATGAAGAAGAATTTTGTGTTGTGCAGGGCTGACTTTGGAAGCTTATATCTCGAAATCTATAAGAAATTGGGAGATGACCAAAACATGGAAGTTATAGATCATGGAGTGTAGTTTTCACAACATTAAACCGTTTGTCATTTGGAGTTTTGTCCAAAATGTTATGATCATTATACTAGAAGCTGTCTGAGAAAGAGTTTGGAATTGGCTTTTGAGAATTTTTGTTCTTCGCGAACGCGATGGGAGGCCCGCGAATGCGAAGAAAGTTTTCCTGGCAGTGTATAAGTTTGCAAAAATGGGCTTGGCTCATTTCATCTCATTTCCTCCATGGGAGACGACCTAGGGGTGAATTTAGAGCTCCATCTTCATCATCTATGTCAAGGTAAGTGATTCCCACCTAGTGCAATTTAAATGCATGGATTATATATAGATTTTAACTTGGAAATTCAGGGTAAATTAGTGGAAATTCGGGGTTTTAGTAGATAACCTAAAAACTTAGTATTTTTGGATTTTTACCACAAATTTGGGCATGGAATTGAGAAAAAATTATATATTTGAACTCGTGGGGTTATGGGTAAAGTTTATTTTCGAAAAATTTAAGAATCCGGTTACGTGGGTCCGACGATGATTTTTATCGACTTTTTGAACAGAGTTGGAAATTGTTATAAATAGGATTATGATGAATATTATAGTATATATTTATGGAATTTCTCAATATTTGACTAGTTTTGGAGCGTTGAGCTTTGATTTGAGTTGTTTGAAGGGATTGAGAGCCGGTTATAGAACTTCGGAGAGAGGTAAGTCTCTTTTCTAACCTTGTAAGAGAGAATTAACCCCGTAGGTGGTAAATTATTATGTGCTTCTATTTGTGGGGGAGGGGGGGGGATACTACGCACGAGGTGATGAGAGTCCGTAAGTAGCTACTAGCTATGCCTATGTCCGGGTAGTTTTAGGCTTACATCATGCCTTGTTGATATTGTTATTGATTTATGCTTATTGTTTGCCTTGAGAGGGAGAGAGATTGAGTTTGCTTATTAAATGTTTTAAGAGGAGTTGAAATTTAAGAATTTAAGATTTAAAAGGTTTCGTTTGAACTTCGTAATTTCAAAAGTAACTGAGGAATATTATAATAGCTTAAAAAATATATGTGTAACTGCGTCGCATGTATGTTTTGCGAGCGGGGTATTTCATTATACTACTCTTGTGGGATCGGCCCGTTTGTTTCTGCAAGATTATGTACCACACTCTCATAGGAGCAGGTCGTTCGCCTCGGGAGGTTAATAGATGCATCTATGCTTCGCGCCACTCGACCCTCTGGCAGTGCACAATTTACTTTTATGTTGGATCGGTCCGTACGCCTCGGCATTTCCTATATATATATATATTATCCTCATGGAATCGTGCGTAATATTTGGGTAGAAGTCAGTGTATATGAGGGTTTACCAATTATTTGAATTATGACAACCTCTTTGACGAAATCCCCTGTATCTATGTATATGCTTCGGTTAAGGAGCGAACTTTCTAGTTGAGAGCTGAGTAAATTGTAAAGAAGGGAATTGTTCCACGTAATTTATATTTGTTTGTTTCAAATATTTACTTTGTTTCATATTTATTCATTTCTTTACCGTACCTGATATTATTGGACCACTAGCAAGTGTCGAAGTTGACCTCTCGTCACTACTTCTTCGAGGTTAGACGGGATACTTACTGGGTACACGTCATTTTTGTACTCATACTACACTTGTTGTACATTTTGATGTACAGGTACATGTATGGATTGTGGCCTTGTGGGCTCCGCGACGTGGTTGATACGGGGACTTAGATGAGCTACATCTTGTGAGACGATTCGTAGCCAACAAAGTCTCCTTCAGATGTATTGTATTTTCTCTTCTGTTCAGTTTGTATTCTGGACAATTATTGTCTTACATTTTAAATTCCTAGAAGTCGCTTATGCACTTGTGACACCGAGTTTTGGGACGGCTATGTGATTTATTCAGTATTTGGATTTGTTAAAAACATTTTCGTTTACTTATTGGAAGTTCATTATTTACTATTAAATGTAATGAAAGGAAATGATTTCGAAACTACTAAAATGAGAATTTAATTAACTATTTAGTGTTGGCTTGCTTGACAGTGGTGTCTGGCGCCTTCACAGCCTTTTATGTATTTTGGGTCGTGACACTTCAAGGTGTACCTGCTGGACGTTCGCAAGCTCTGAAGCCACTTTCTGATGTATTTAAGTCCATTGTTTCATTTATTCCCGGAACAGTGATGTATTTATTATGTATAACTACTCCTAGAAAGTCTTATGACTTGTACTACCGGCTTTGGGAATTTTAAGTTTGTAGAGAATTCAATTTCTAAGTTGTTAGACGGTATTTACTTATTGTTGTTCAGTATATGTTAGGCTTACCTAGTCCCTTAGACTAGGTTCCATCACGATACCCAAGCGGAGGGGAATTTGGGCCGTGACAGTTGGTATCACAACTCTAGGTTCATAGGTTCTACGAGTCATAAGCAGGTTTAGTAGAGTCTTGCAGATCGGTACGGAGATGTCTGTACTTATATTCGAGAGGCTACGGAAACTATTAAAAAAATTCACCTCTTTCATTCCTTATCATGCGACATTGATTCAACTCGAAACATATATCATATGTCCCCTTTTTCATTCACTCGTGTGTCATATTGCGCACTCGATATCAGCTATGCACCAACTATTCATGATGCGGTGGATGGATTACGAGGGTGTCAGGGATGCTCAAACATTGTCTCAACGTGTCGTTTAGACTAAGAAGGCAGAGGTATTGAGAGGCTCTTCGGTTGTTCACATAGGGGTGCAGCAAGTTCTGAAGCTTTAATTGGTTAACTAGTGGTCGCGATCGTGGTAGGGTCACGAGGTGGGTGTTCACTTGGGGATAGTTGGTGGTATTGGAGACTATTTTGTTCGCATGATTTTCTACTCCGTGGAAGATGAATTTTTATCATTCAAGGCACTGGAGGGAGTGTCGCGTCCCCTTTTTACTCTCCTTTCGGATCAATCAAGGGTTTTGGCATTATTGGGACAACTCGTTTCCTTTTAGGATAAGGGATATAAGGAATTTGAAGAGTCGCCACCTAACGAATTATGGTGCGTTAGGGAACCTACTACAGGTCATTTATAACACTAATATGTATAACCAGAGATTTGGTAAGGGCTTGAAATTACTTCAAGGGGAAGGTGTTAGGCACCCCTCGAAGTCCACAAATGTGGTTCCTGGCAAAACTTACTTTGTGAATTTTTCAAGTAGCAAATAGACAGTCTAAGAACACACATGTAAAAGGGAAAGGGAGGTCCTAAGTTGTTTATCCTATAGGATCACACCTATGCAATTCGTGGTAATCACTCCTCAATGAGGGGCTACACGTTGCATTGGCGCACAATCATCATATCCTTATCTACCCCTTGTCCCACCCCTTAGCGGTTATTAAGCGAATTTTGATTTAACGAGCTCTAAGCGTGCTGCTACCCGTCCCTTCTTTGAGGTCCCGGAGGAGTTTAGGACCTCTAAACCTGGGCAGTTGTAGACAAACCCCTAAGGTTTCAAAAGGGAAAAATCTCGGCGACGGGCAAATAACAAGTAGGACCAACAGATAAATGAAAGAAACAACTAAGAGGCTTATGTTTACCTCCACATGTAATGCACATAAACAACACGTCTCAAAACAAAAATACAAGCAGTTTTTAGGGCAATCTTAGGATAGGATGTCTAGGTGAACCTTAATACACAGAATAGGCAATGCTTGTTTAAACTCACCGGCAGGGTCCTAATAGTTTGCCTACAGATTTTAAAACCAGTAAAACTTAGCAGTAAACAATCAAAAAGTAGCTTTCAAGTTTTTTATAAAGATTAGTTTCCTAAGGCTTGCCTATGCGTGGGACTGGACGTAATAATAATCACAAGTTATTTAACATACAAACATGCTTCTCTAGGTGATACGAATCTGAAAATTAATGGATTGATACCAGTGTTTGGATCAGTGACTTATTGTAATTAGACTAGGCGTGTTCAAACGAATGCAAACAGGATCCCTTAGAACATGGTATCTAAATGCACACAGGAATGACAGATTTGTGTTGAGGTTATTCATTAACCTAATAGCAGAAATTCTAAGTGAGAGATTTATGCAACGTTAAAGCATGGATTAATGACATGTGATATGCTGAAGCAATAGATGTGAAACCCTAAGAAAGGATATCTAATGCATATTAAACATGATTTTGGATGCAAATGAACACATTTGTCCTAAGGCATGGTTTCTAACGCAAACTCACAAAATATAAGACCTACAACATGCTTTCTACCCAATAATATCAACAGTACTATACGACTACCCTCCCATTTTCACTAGCCACCCCAATATTTGTTTACAAATAATTATTACAGACCGATGGTTGAATGAATTACATAAATGAAAAGGAAGTTAAATAATAGGGAGCCTGAAGCAGGCCAAAATACAACCTGAGAACACTAGGCCTTCAGTATTCTCAAAATGCCAAGGATTTGATAGCCAATTTCATGTCTAGGCGTGTCAGAGTTTCCTAAGGACCTCAAGGATCCCGGGCAGTGCTCACACCTAGACTTTTGTAACAAGGATTGAGTAAGTGAAGTGTGGAAGGGGCAGCTTCAGTGTGTCAGAGTTCAGAGGGACCTCAAAAGGATCCCAAGGCAGTCACACACTGGAGGGGCAGAACCTAGGGACTTAAGAGTAAAGTGAGAGTGCTTGACATAGTTTTGAAAAGGTTTTGGCAAGAGAAACATTACTGAATTGATTCAATAAGTAAAGGAGATTTTTTGAAAATGGAACTGATTAGTAGTAAAACAACTTGAAAACAATGTAAGCATTTTGAAAATTCAGCAAGTAGCGTGATTGGCTACAGAACAAACAAGTCCAGCACTACTAACAACAGAGTTCACACAGGGGTACTGGGAATTAGGGACATATAGAACACACATAGTGAAACATATAACAACATAAGAACAGAAGTTGTTCAAGAGTTTATAGAATTAAGGGGTTAGTCATACAACTAATGGTACAGACATAAGGCATGGATTTCAGAACAGATAGGTGAGAACATAGTTATACTGGAAAAAATTAAACACAGAATCAGAATTACTTAGAGATATTAGATAACTTAGCAAAACAGATTAAGCAAGGGCACAAGTGAACATCACAGGTATTCATATTGCTATCACACTGAACGATAAATTGAAACATGCTAGATTCAATAGTAGGCAGGTTATCAAATACTAATAACAAGTTAAACAGGTTAGAATTCATACATGTCGGTGAGTGAGCAGTACAGTTTAGACATACTATGGAACAGTGATTTAGGCATGCTAGTTATACATTGACAGCCAAATAGTAAGCAGGAACAAGACTGGAAATCAATGGACTAAAGTAGTAACAAATAGAGTTTTGGACTTGAAATTGAAATAGGACATACAAGTTAAGGATAGCAAACACAAAGTATAGAGAAGGTATAGTGCAGTAACTAGCCTTGGCTTACAACCGGCTAGTTCAGTAAGAGTAGCAAGTAACAAGAAAGAGCAGATAGTTTTAAGTGTAAGAGAGAGTTGTTGTGAACTAGTGTTCGTGTGTGTAGTGAGAATAGGAGAGAGTACATATAGCAATTGAGAGCTAGGCAAATAAGGAAAAATCAATTGTTCAGTAATTGGGGAGAATCACATAATAAATCAATCATAAAATCAGTAAGGTCTTTCCTCAATTAAGGGAAATAAATTAACGGTAAAGAACATGGTAGAAAATTAAGAAAGAAATCAAATAACTTAGGTACGGAGTACGTAATTAGGGGTAAATACACAAAGGGTTCAATTAAGGACATAACTAGTAAGAATCAATAAATAACACGGTTAATCAGAGAATAAGCTAAGAAATAATTAAAGGCTATAAAAAATGTGGAAATAATTTAGAAAATCAGCACATAGGTATAACCATAATCAAGGACTAAAAAAAACACTAATTTTAAGGAAAATAACATAAGTTCCCATGAATAGGCAGATAAGTCGAATATAAACAGAAAGAATCGAATCAGAAACCCTAATAATGACATACTATGGTAAAATCATGAAATATTCTAATTAAACGAAGCATTAATCATGAGAGTTAAATACATAGAAGAATCATGTAGCAAATAAGCAAGGACGAACTTAACAATCCGAACAGAGTACCAAACAAATTGGGGATTATAGCATAACTATTTAGGGTTAAGAAAAAACATAACAAAAGCAGTCCAAAACACATAAGAACAGGATAAAACAACTAAAACTAGAAAATATTTTGAAGAAAAGGTTTTCAAGAAACCCTAGTTTTTGGAAAATGAAAACATCGTTTGAAAATCAGAAGTTCTCATAAGAAAACACATGAAATAGGTTTGGCTCGTCTCATATCTGTACAGATCAGAGAATTTAAGAGACAAAATTAGGGTTTAGAGGAAATAACCCAGAGATGAAGATATCAGCTTAGAAACCATAGGTTTAGCCAAAAAAATAGGAAGATCTTATTGGAGATCGAGCCATGAAGGCCTGAGACATGCCTAGACGGGATCAAAGTCATAAGTGGACTGGCCCTGGTCCCTTGAGGACCTCATAGATAGCAAAGACCCGGCGTAGGAGATCCATTAGAGGCCTGAGGATGGTGATAATCCACCATGGTCAACGGCATAAGAGTGACGACGATGTGACATTTAGGGTTAGGTCAGAGAAAATTTGAGAGTGAAGGGGGTGAGTGACGGCGGAGTGTGAGAGAGAAGTGAGGGGTTGGGGGGGGGGGGCATTTAGATTNTTAGTTAAGGAAATAATTAATCTGGTCCGTTGATCAAAATTGATCAACTATCAGGATTTAACAAGAATTGGGTCGGGTTGGGTAGGATTTGGGCCTGGGTCTTTTGGGCTGGTTTTTAGGGTATTTGGACTGACTTAATTAGGCTGTAATAAAGTAGGATATTTGTTAAATACCCAAAAATAAATTAAAATTAAAATAGTTTGTATAATAATTACTAATTATAAAAATGAATTTCATGCATAGATATGTTTTGAAAATGGTTATTTAGCATTTAAAAATAGAAAAGACTAACTTCTAATAAAAATGATACGAAAATTATATACATGAGCTATAATTGCAAAGTTATTGCAATTTTAGCCAAAAGGTGCCAAATTGGCTGTTTGTAGAATAGTTTGGACTTATTTAAACCAGAAATAATAAATTAAATCAAGAAATATTTTTTAAATCATTTGTGATTATTTTGTAATTATTTATTAGAAATAATATACAGGGCAAATTAATAAAAGTGTAGAAAAAAATTGTGGAAATATGCCAATTAATGCTAGTGCATGATTTTGAAGGTATATATGCAATTTAAAATTTTTTTAGGAAAAATTGGGTATCAACAAGGAGCACGTTTTACTATCACGAGAATGGATGTGCGCTTAGTAGATGACTATGAGTAGCTTGTGATTGGTGTTGTACGAGATGTGAAGGGTAGTTTTGCGGAACATCAAATGTTGTTTTCTATGGCTTCGCGCCAAGTGGGGGAGTCCACTGGTGACAGTCAGTTTTCAGATACAGGTGTTAGATCAGTTTGGTCCAGAGATGTATTTATAAATTATGGAATTGGGAGTTTCCCCAAAATTTGTATATGATTAAGATATGAGATCTTGCACGGGATGATTGGGGCTTGCAGTGTTTCTACGTCATTAATGGGTCTACATTTCAGTATTCAAGGAATGTAGGAGAAAATACTTCTTATTCACAGGAGGTCTAATCAGCGTGGGTGTAACGACCCGACCGGTCGTTTTGCGTTATCGGACCCCGTTCCCCTAAATAAAACTTCCCATAGCGGCTTATTGTGGTTTATGACTTGCAGGGGCAGGTGGTTCGGGATTCGGAAATGTTTAGAGTAGTATAGGAACACGTAGTTCCTTAAGGTTGACCTTTTTGGCCAAGTTTGACTTCGGTCAACATTTTAAGTAAACGACCTCGGAATCAAGTTCTGACCATTCCAGTAGCTTCATATGATGATATAAGACTTAGGCGTATGTTCGGAATGGGTTTTCGATGACCCGGGAGCGTTTCGGCGCCTAATATAGAAATGAGAAATTCCTTAAGTTTGAAATTTGGTTTGGAACGTGTTCTTGTGTTATCGAGGTCTGAATGCAATTCCGAGATCGGGAATAGTTCTGTTATGTCATTTATGACTTGCCTGCAAAATTTGGTATCATTCCGAGTAGTATAGGTCGGCCTGGCGCATTGTTATCGAAATCAAGAACTTGAAGTTATTAAGTTATGATTCTAGGGGTTTTGGGATGTGATTTTGAGTTTTAGCGTTGTTTTGAGTGTTCCGAAGGCTCGAGCGAGTCTGTATTATGATTTGGGACTTGTTGGTATATTTGGACAGGGGCTCGGGTGGGCATAGGTTCCTCCCGGACACCACACGAGGCCAAAAACCAGCTAAGATAGCTTCTGGTGCACCTGTTCCGGTGTGACCGCAGGTGCGGTTGCCCAGTCGCAGGTGCGAGACTGCTCCTGCAGTCTCAGCCTCGCTGGTGCGGAACCTAGCGGACAAAGTTCCGCAGGAGCGGAGCCGCAGGTGCGGTCTCCTCTCTACAGGTGCGGGCCCAGGCCTTCTCATCTATTTCCGCAGGTGCGAGCCTTGGCTCGCAGGTGCGTGACCGCAAATGCGGTCCTTGAGCCGCAGGTGCGAAAACACTCTAGACATTGTGGTTCTTTTAAAATGCGGGATTTAGTTCATTTTCATCATCTTCCTTCCACCATTGACGACCTAGATCAGTTTGGTCCAGAGATGTATTTATAAATTATGGAATTGGGAGTTTCCCCAAAATTTGTATATTATTAAGATATGAGATCTTGCACGGGATGATTGGGGCTTGCAGTGTTTCTACCTCATTAATGGGTCTACATTTCAGTATTCAAGGAAAGTAGGAGAAAATACTTCTTATTCACAGGAGGTCTGTTCAGCATGGGTGTAACTACCCGACCGGTCGTTTTGCGTTATCGGACCCCGTTCCCCTAAATGAAACTTCCCATAGCGGCTTATTGTGGTTTATGACTTGCGGGGGCAGGTGGTTCGGGATTCGGAAGTGTTTAGAGTAGTATAGGAACACTTAGTTCCTTAAGGTTGACCTTTTTGGCCAAGTTTGACTTCGGTCAACATTTTAAGTAAACGACCTCGGAATCAAGTTCCGACCATTCCAGTAGCTTCATATGATGATATAAGACTTGGGCGTATGTTCGGAATGGGTTTTCGATGACCCGGGAGCGTTTCGGCGCCTAATATAGAAATGAGAAATTCCTTAAGTTTGAAATTTGGTTTGGAATGTCTTCTTGTGTTATCGAGGTCTGAATGCAATTCCGAGATCCGGAATAGTTCTGTTATGTCATTTATGACTTGCCTGCAAAATTTGGTGTCATTCCGAGTAGTATAGGTCGGTCTGGCGCATTGTTATCGAAATCAAGAACTTGAAGTTATTAAGTTATGATTCTAGGGGTTTTGGGATGTGATTTTGAGTTTTAGCATTGTTTTGAGTGTTCCGAAGGCTCGAGTGAGTCTGTATTATGATTTGGGACTTGTTGGTATATTTGGACAGGGGCTCGGGTGGGCCTAGGTTCCTCCCGGACACCACACGAGTCCAAAAATCAGCTAAGATAGCTGCTGGTGCACCTGTTCCGGTGTGACCGCAGGTGCGGTTGCCCAGTCGCAGGTGCGAGACTGCTCCTGCAGTCTCAGCCTCGCTGGTGCGGAACCTAGCGGACAAAGTTCCGCAGGAGCGGAGCCGCAGGTGCGGTCTCCTCTCTGCAGGTGCGGGCCCAGGCCTTCTCATCTATTTCCGCAGGTGCGAGCCTTGGCTCGCAGGTGCGTGACCGCAAATGCGGTCCTTGAGCCGCAGGTGCGAAAACACTGTAGACAGTGTGGTTCTTTTAAAATACGGGATTTAGTTCATTTTCATCATCTTCCTTCCACCATTGACGACCTAGGGAGCTTGGGAAAGGGAAAATTCACCTATTTACTGAAGAGGTAAGTAAATCCTACTCTAGTACTAGTTTAATACATGAATTACTAATTAAACTAACTACTAAATTAGTGAAAAATTATGAATTGGGTAGTAACCATGACCTTCGGAAATTTAGGGAATTACCGGTGAATTGGCCATGAAATCAAGTAAAACATATATTAACGATCCTTAGGATATGGGTGAGTGTTTCCTTCGAGAAGTTTCGGAATCCGAGCGTGCGGGCCCGGGGGCATATTTTTGGTATTTCTTCAAGAATGGTGAATTAACTAAATTCGTAGGAGAATCTCATGTTTTGAATATTTACGATTGATTAGCTTTGAGTCCTCGAGAGGCGAGTTTGGAGTTTCGGATGCGTTCTTGGTCCGGGGAGTAGATTCGACACGAGGTGAGTCTCCTTTCTAACCTTGTAAGAGGGAACTGTCCCCATAGGCGGTCTAAATGCTATGTGTTGTCATTTGTGGGGGCTACGTACGTACTGAGTGACGGGAGTCCGTGCGTAGCAACTATTATTATTTTGTCAGGTAGTTTAGGACCCACGAGCATGCTTTTATGTTCCTTACATGTACTCCTAAATGTAATTTGAGTTGCTTATTAGTCTTGAAGTCGGCATGAAGATATTAGAGTATTTTTGTATAAATGTTATTACTTATGTTCTTGTTTTTCAAGTATACTCTCTGTTAAATGCCTAGGTTTCTGATAATTTTGTGTACATATATGAGCACCCGTGTCACATGTATGATTCGTGAGCGGGGTAGCCTTATCATTATGTAAACTGCATCGCATGATCGATTCGCGTGCGGGCTAATAGATGCATCTATGGTTCGACCCGTTCGACCTTCGGCAGTGCACATTTATTTATGCTACGCTTCGGCCGTACGTTTCGGCAGATTATGTGCTTATTATATTGACTGTGAACTTATTGATATTATATGAATTATTCCTCTGAAAGAAGAGATTTAGCACTTTATATGTTAGTAATATCTGATGTGGAAAGATTATGGTGAATTTATATTTGATATTTCATGCCCTTGTGATTATTACGATGGTTATACTACCCTCCCTTTATTAGTTTATGTTATTTTGTTTTTGGCCCTAGTAAGTATCACGTCTACCTCTCGTCACTACTCCTTCGAGATTAGACGGGATATTCACTAGGTACATATATGTTTATGTACTCATGCTACACTTCTGTACTTAATTGTACAGGTTTCGAGACAGGTGCGTCTGGTTATCACACCGGAGCTCGTTCTTGAGAGTATCTATATTCCAGGCCTGACTTCACGGTGAGCTGCTTTCTCCTGAAGATTCTCGGCAGCACCATGGAGTTTTCTTTTGCTTATTTCTTGTGTACTTCTTTCAGACGGAGGGACTGTATATTATATCTTTGTATATTCGATTAGTATGCCTGTAGAACTTGTGACACCAGTTCCTGGCACACACGTAGTAGTAGTTATTATGGACTGTGGGTTGTATATATGTTGTCTTACACCTTCATATGGTTTCTTTTGGTTTAAATTGGCAAATTATCCTTTTTGGTTAAATGTTTAAAGTTGTAAAACTTGGTATACGTCGAGGTGTTTAATCAGATAAGGATGAAACCTTCGAAATTGAGTGTTGGCTTGCCTGACCCCGCTGTGGGGCGCTATCACGACCTAAGTTAGGTTTTTGGGTCGTGACAACATGGTATCAGAGCTCTAGGTTCACATAGGTCTCACAAGTCACGGACAAACCTAGTAGAGTCCTGCGGATCCGTAGGGAGACGTCTGTAATTATTTTCGGGAGGCTATGGGGTGTTAAGAAATCTCTACTTGTTCATATTCTATCGTGCAGTCGATGGTTTACCACAACTCATTCTTCTATTCTCTCACAGATGGTGAGGATGCGCGCATCCGGTGTTCCAGACTCGGGAGATGCTGCTACCCCCACAGTTAGAGGCCAAGTGAGGGCACTGGCCAGAGGTAGGGGACGAGGGAGTCCCAGAGTTATTCCAGTTCCACCATCAGAGGACCCCATCATTGAGGAGCAGGAGGAGGTGCCTCCAGCAGATCCCGCTCCAGTGGACTTCATGACGGCGACGGGCTTCTAGGAGGTTATGGGCCGTATGATGAGATTCATGGACTCCATGTCCCAGGATGGTTTATTTCCAGCAGATCCTGCCACTTCTCAGGCGGGAGGGGGAGTCCAGACCCCTACTGCCCAAGCTGCAGGTCAGACAGCAGCATTACATCCTACCCCAGGTACACTTCCCGTGGACGGAGTCCAGCCAGTAGTAGCAGCACCAGAGCTTAGACCAGCTGCGGACGGCGATCTGCAGAAGTTGTTGGACAGATGGACTCGACTGCACCCTCGAATCTTTGGGGGTGAGCGAGGTGAGGATGCTCAGGATTTCATTGACAGATGCAGGGACAGACTGCACAATATGAGGATACTAGAGTCCCATGGAGTTGATTTCACCACTTTTCAGCTTGAGGGCAGAGCTCGCAGGTGGTGGCAGTCATATACTCTCAGCAGGCCAGCAGATTCTCCTCCTGTCACTTGGGAGCTGTTCACTTAGATGTTTTTGGACCGGTATATTCCACCCTCCGAGAGGGAAGAGATGCAATATTAGTTTGAGCAGCTAGAGCAGGGACATGTGTCAGTCACATACTACGAGACCAGGTTTTCTGAGTTGTCTCTTCATGCCCTTATGATACTCCCTACTGATGTCGAGAGAGTGCGGAGGTTTGTAGATTAATTGCACTCAGGTATTAGGGACAACATGGCCCGAGAGGTGGATATGGGGACTCCATATCAGCTTGTGGTCGAGATAGCTCGTCGGATTGAGGTTTATCGGTCGAGAGGCAGAGAGCAGGGTCAGCAGGACAAAAGGGCACGATTTTCTGGAGATTTTAGAGGTGGCCCAGCCTGGGGCAGAGGTCAGTTCAGTAGAGGCCAGCCTAGCAGGACTCCATATTCATATCCTCCACCACCTCCCCGTGGTACCCTAGTTAGACCCTATTTTAGCGCCATGTCAGAGAGTTCTTACCGCCCACCAGCCATTCAGGGTTACTCCGGCGGGTATTCAGGTCATCAGGGGTCTTCTAGTCCATACTTCAGTGCCATGCCAGAGGGTTCTCATCGTCTTCCAGCTATCCAGGGTTCTTCTTCAGGCAGTAGGACATGCCACCGGTGATATGTTATGAGTGTGGGGATTCAGGAATAATGAGGAGGACTTGTCCTAGGCTTCGGAGCAAGGCTGTTCAGTAGAGTTATCATCCTACATACTCAGCATTGGCGCCCCGTCTACCCAGGGGTGGAGGGTAAGCTGGTAGAGGTCGTCCCAGAGGTAGAGGACAGGCAGGGGGAGCTCGGCCAGTTTCGATTCAGTCTAGCGGAGTTCAGCCTTTAGGTGCCCCAGCCAGATTCTATGTTATTCCGGCCCGAGCGGATGTAGTGGCCTTAGACCCCATGATCACAAGTACTATTTCAGTATGTGTTAGAGAGGCATCAGTGCTATTTGATCTAGGATCTACTTATTCATATGTGTCATCCTTATTTTCTTGTTTCTTGGATGTTCCTCGTGACTCCCTGGATTCTCCTATATATGTGTCCACTCTTGTGGGAAATTTTGTGGTGGTAGACCGGATCTATCGGTCTTGTGTGATCACCTTCTGTGGGTTTGAGACCAGAGCAGACCTTTTATTGCTCGAAATGGTCGATTTTGAGGTTATTCTTGGCATGGATTAGCTATCTCCTTATCATGTCATGCTAGATTGCCATGCCAAGACAGTTACTTTAGCCATGCCTGATTCGCCTAGGCTAGAGTGGAGAGGTTCTTCCGTTAGTGCAGCCAGCAGGGTAATTTCATTCATGAAGGATGGACATATGGTCGAGAAGGTTTGTCTAGCCTATCTTGCTTATGTGTGAGACACCACCGCCGAGTCTCTGATGATTGACTCAGTGCCAGTTGTTCGAGAGCTTGCCGATGTTTTTCCTTTAGATCTTCTAGGCATGCCTCCGGATCGTGATATTGACTTCTGTATTGATGTAGCTCCAGGCACTCAGCCTATTTCCATTCCCCTGTACCGTATGGCTCTGAAGGAGCTAAAGGAGTTAAAGCAGCAACTTGAGGAGTTGTTGGCTAAGGGGTTTATCAGACCGAGTATATCCCCGTGGGGTGCTCCAGTCCTATTTGTGCAAAAGAAGGATGGTTCTATGCGGATGTGTATTGATTACCGCCAGTTGAACAAGGTCACCATTAAGAACAAGTATCCTATGCCGCGCATCGATGATTTGTTTGACCAGTTGCAGGGTGCTAGGGTGTTTTCTAAGATCGATTTGAGATTGGGGTATCATCATTTGAAGATTCGGGCTTTAGATGTTCCTAAGTGTGCTTTCCGTACGAGATATGGCCACTATGAGTTTCTGGTGATGTCCTTTGGCTTGACTAATTCCCTAGCAGCATTCATGGACTTGATGAATAGGGTATTCAGACTGTATACTGATTTCTTTGTCATTGTCTTCATTGATAACATCTTGATTTACTCACGTAGCCTGGGTGAGCACGAGCATCATTTGAGAGTTGTGCTCCAGACCCTACGAGAACAGAAGTTGTATGTTAAGTTCTCCAAGTGTGAGTTCTGGTTGAATTCCGTAGCATTTTAAGGCATGTGGTATCCGGAGAGGGTATCAAGGTTGATCCTCAGAAGATTGAGGCAATTCAGAGTTGGTCGCGTCCTACTTCAGCTACAGAGATCAGGAGCTTTTTGGGCCTGGCCGGCTATTATCGCCGATTTGTGGATGGGTTTTCTTCGATTGTAGCTCCATTGACTAGATTGACTCATAAGAATTCTCCGTTCTTATGGTCTGATGAGTGTGAGGCGAGCTTCCAGAAGCTCAAGGCGCATTGACTTCAGCACCAGTTCTAGTATTGCCTTCAGGTTCTGGGATGTATACAGTGTATTGCGACGCTTCACGAGTTGGTTTGGGGTGTGTATTGATGCACGAAGGGAGAGTTATTTCTTATGCTTCGCGCCAGCTGAATGTTCATGAGAAGATTTACCCTGTGCACGATTTGGAGCTGGCGGCAATTGTTCAAGCTCTTAAGATTTGGAGGCAATACTTGTATGGAGTGTCTTGTGAGGTTTATACAGACCACCGCAGATTGCAGCACTTGTTCAAGCAGAGGGATCTTAATCTGAGGCAGCGCAGATGGCTTGAGTTGTTGAAGGACTATGATATCACCATTCTTTATCATCCGGGCAAGGCGAACGTGGTAGCAGATATCTTGAGCAGGAAGGCAGAGAGTATGGGCAGCTTGGCTTACATTGCAGAAGAGGAGAGACCTCTAGCGTTGGACATTCAGTCCTTGGCTAATCACCTAGTGATATTGGACCTTTCAGAGCCTCGTCGAGTTCTTGCACATGTGGTTGCTCAGTCTTCATTGTTAGGGGAGATTAAGGCTCGGCAGTATGATGATCTGTGTTTAGCAGAGCTACGGGAGATAGTGGTTCAGGGTAGAGCCAAGGAGGTTACTGTTGGCGAGGATGGTATTCTGAGACTTCAGGGCAGTTTATTTGTTCCTAATGTCGGTGGCCTTAGAGGAAGAATTCTAGAGGAGGCACATAGTTCCCGATATTATATTCATCCTGGTGCTACCAAGATGTATCGTGATTTGAAGCAGCATTTCTGGTGGAGGCGGATGAAGAAGGACATTCTGGAGTATGTGGCTAGGTGTCTAAATTTCCAGCACGTTAAGTGTGAGCACCAGAGGCCAGGAGGCCTACTTCAGCAGATGCCCATTCTTGAGTTGAAATGGGAGCGCATCACTATGGACTTCGTGGTTGGGTTGCCTCGGACCTTGTGGAAGGTTGACGCGGTTTGGGTCATCGCGGATAGATTGACCAAATCGACGCATTTCATTCTAGTGGCTACTACTTATACTTCTGAGAGGTTGGCCCAGATCTACATTCAGGAGATAGTCCGGTTTCACGGTGTGCCAGCATCCATTATATCAGATCGAGGTCCTCAGTTCACCTCGCACTTCTGGAGAGCATTGCATAGTGGTTTGGGCACCCAGATAGATCTCAGCACAACATTTCACCCCCAGAGTGATGGTCAATCGGAGCGTACATTTCACCCCGCACTTATTCAGCACTTCAGGTACGATTCTAGATCCGTTCGAGGACGGACGTTTGTTTAAGAGGTGGAGAATATAATGACCCGGCCGATCATTTTGCGTTATCGAACCCCGTTTCCCTAAATGAAACTTTCCATGGCGGCTTATTGTGGTTTATGACTTGCGGGGGCGGGTAGTTCGGGATTCTGAAGTGTTTAGAGCAGTATAGGAACACTTAGTTCCTTAAGGTTGGCCATTTTGACCAAGTTTGACTCCAGTCAACATTTTAAGTAAACGACCTCGGAATCGAGTTCTGATAGTTCCAGTAGCTTTGTATGATGATTTCGGACTTGGTCGTATGTTCGGAATGGGTTTTCGATGACCCAGGAGCGTTTCGGCGTCCGATATAAAAATGAAAAATTCCTTAAGTTTGAAATTTGGTTTTGATCGTGTTTTTTTGTTATCGAGGTCCGAATGGAATTTCGAGACTGGGAATAGTTCCAATATCTCATTTATGACTTGCCTGCAAAATTTGATGTCATTCCGAGTAGTATAGGTCGGTCCGGCGTATTGTTATCGAAATCAAGAACTTGAAGTTCTTAAGTTATGATTCTAGGGGTTTTGGGATGTGATTTTGCGTTTTAGCGTTGTTTTGAGTGTTCCGAAGGCTCGAGCGAGTCTTTATTATGATTTGGGACTTGTTGGTATATTTGGACGGGGGCTCGGGTGGGCCCAGGTGCCTCCCAAATAGCACACGAGGCCAAAAACAAGCTAAGATAGCTATTGGTGCACCTGTTCTGGTGTGACCGCAGGTGCGGTTGCCCAGTCGTAGGTGCGGGACCGCAGTGCGGAACCTAGCGGACAGGACATTTCTCGCAGGTACGGACAAAGTTTCGCAAAAGCAGAGCCGCAGGTGCGGGCCCAGGCCTTCTCGTCCATTTCAGCAGGTGCGAGACCGCAGGTGCGGTCCTTGAGCCGCAGGTGCTAAAACACTGTAGACAGTGTGGTTCTTTTAAAATACGGGATTTAGTTTATTTTCATCATCTTCGTTCCACCATTGGTGACCTAGGGATCTTGGGAAAGGGCAAATTCACCTATCTACTGAAGAGGTAAGTAAATCCTACTCTAGTACTAGTTTAATACATGAGTTACTAATTAAACTAACTACTAAATTAGTGAAAAATTATGAATTGGGTAGTAACCTAGGACCTTCGTAAATTTAGGGAATTACCGGTGAATTGGCCATGAAATCAAGTAAAAATCATATATTAACGATCCTTAGGATATGGGTGAGTGTTTCCTTCGAGAATTTTCGAAATCCGAGTGTGCGGGTCGGGGGGGGGGGGGGGGGGGGGTTTTTNATTAAGAATTGGGGGTAGTAACCTAGAACCTTCAAAAATTTAGGGAATTACTCGTATTGGCCGTGAAATCATGTAACAAATCATATATTAACGATCCTTAGTATATGGGTGAGCGTTTCCTTCGAGAATTTTCGGAATCCGAGCGTGCGGGCCTTGGGGAGGATTTTTGTATTTCTTCAAGAATGGTGAATTGACTAAATTTGTAGGAGAATATCATGTTTTGAATATAATTTGATATATTTACGTATCGATTGATTAGCTTCGAGTCCTCAAGAGGCGAGTTTGGAGTTTCGGACGCGTTCTTGGTCCGGGGAGTAGATTCGACACAAGGTGAGTCCCCTTTCTAACCTTTTAAGAGTGAGTTGTCCCCATAGGCGGTCTAAATGCTATGTGTTGTCGTTTGTGGGGGCTACGTACGTACTGAGTGACGAGAGTCTGTGCGTAGCGACTATTATTGTTTTGTTTGGTAGTTTAGGACCCACCAGCATGCTTTTACTGTGCCTTACATGTACTCCTAAATGTAATTTGAGTTTCTTATTAGTCTTGAAGTCGGCGTGAAGATATTAGGGAATTTTGGTATAAATTTTATTACTTATGTTCTTGTTTTTCAAGTATACTCTCTGTTAAATGCCTGAGTTTCTGATAATTTTCTGTATATATATGAGTACTCGTGTCACATGTATGATTCGTGAGCGGGGTAGACTTATCATTATGTAAACCGCGTCGCATGATCGATTTGCGATAGGGGTAATAGATACATCTATGGTTCGAGTCGTTCGACCCTTGGCAGTGCACATTTATTTATGCTACGCTTCGGCCGTACGTTTCGACAGATTATGTGCTTATTATATTGACTGGGAACTTGTTGATATTATATGAACTGTTCCATTTAAAGAAGAGATTTAGCACTTTATATATTAGTAATATCTGATGTGAAAAGAGTATGATGAGTTTATATTTGATATTTCATGCCCTTGTGATTATTACGATGGTTATACCTGCCCACCCTTTATTAGTTTATGTTATTTAGTTGCTGGACCTAGTAAGTATCACATCTACCTCTCGTCACTACTCCTTCTAGATTAGATGGGATACTCACTGGGTACATATATGTTTATGTACTCATGCTACACTTCTGTACTTAATTGTACAAGTTCTGAGGCAGGTGCATCTAGTTATCACGCCGGAGCTCGTTCTTTAGAGTATCTATATTCCAGGCCTCACTTCACGACGAGCTTCTTTCTCCTGACGATTCTCGGCAGCACCGTGGAGTTTTCTTTTGCTTATTTCTCGTCTACTTATTTCAGACAGAGGGACTATATATTATATCTTTGTATATTCTGTTAGTATGCCCATAGAACTTGTGACACCAGTTCCTGGCACACACACACGTAGTAGTTAATATGGATTGCGAGTTATATATATGTTGGATCACACCTTCCTATGGTTGCTTTTGGTTTAAATTGGTGAATTATCCTTTTTGGTTAATTGTTTAAAGTTGTAAAACTTGGTATACGTCAAGGTATTTAATCAGATAAGGATGAAACCTTAGAAATTGAGTGTTGGCTTACCTGACCCCGCTGTTAGGCACCATCACAACCTGAGTTAGGTTTTTTGATCGTGGCAGCGGGCATATTGGTTGCGGCATTACGGGGTGCTTCGGAGGAAATACAGTGGTTTATAAGCTTCTAGGCTACGTGGTTTGTGCAATGATTTTCTGCATTGGGCTTTGGTTGGGATCATTGTGTATTGATAGGGAGGAGTGTTATTCCAGATGAAAGACAAGGAGTATTCGAAAAAATGGGTCACCTCTGTGGTGTTGGGTCAGCATAACAACGGAAGTAATTTTTCCTTTTTGAATTAGAATTCTCTATTGGCATCTGTGGCAGTACTTTTGGGTTGGACAGTTTGTGTGATTTCGTTGAGTTAGGGAGATGTGGTCCTGATGGCTTAATTGTGTACGGGCGGATATTGGAGGGTTTTCGTTGGTTTCGGTAACGACTTGAGTCGGTGGCTGCTATGGGCATAAGGAATATGTTGTACATTATGCTTTTCTCCTGGAAGGATATAAGATGTTAATAGAAGTTTGGTATTATTGGATATCACATGTGAAGAACGTGAATTTTAGGAAAGACCCTTGAGTTTTGGTTTGCGGGTGTGTGGTTAGTGGCATGGTGGTTACTGGGTTTTGAGCCTTTTGAGGTTCAGGACTTGTTACGCGGCTGGAAAAATCTATATGGGACCTTCAGTGAGATGATGAGGTGTGAGTTTATCAGCCATTTGATTAGCGTAGTTGAGTTTTGGTTTACAAATTTTGGTATTCCTGAGGATTTTGGGCTAAATGTCCCCATATGCGGGCTATTTCTTGTTTGCGGATTGTGAAGGTATGTTGATAATGGGATAACTGATAGCATACATTATCGATAGGTTGCTATGGTGTCACGATCCCAAAACTACCCTGGCCGTGATGGCACCTCGCATTACTAGGCCAGTCAATTCAATACTTAAAACATAAAATAACCTTTTGTTCAAATCATTACTAAAACGATATCTCATAAAAATTCCGTTAAAGCATTTTTAAAACAGATAATGATAAACCAAATATCTAAACACATCCCAAAAATCCCAGAGTCATGGTCACGAGCATCTAAAGAAGAATACAAGTCTGATGCACTATCTTTAATACAAGATAAGTCTAGAAATGTAAGTATTAAATGAGTAGGAAGGAGAAGACAAGGTTGCGGACGCGTGCAACTACCTCGCGTATCTCCGTAAGTCTCTGAAATAGGAAATCAGCTCTCACTCAGCCCTAGCACCTGGATCTGCACACAAGGTGCAGGGAGTAATGTGAGTACGCCAACTCAGTAGTAATGAAAGTAAATAAGGTCTGAGAAATAAGAAACACATAAAAGCACGGCATCAATTCATAGTAAGTACAGTCTTTCTTTCCAATAATATATACGTTAAATCATCACGCTTAAAAACCGATTTCAGTAAAAAATCATTTCAGAATTTCAAGAAGTTTAGTGTAAAAGAGATAAAAAAATCATAAATAGCCTCTCGAGCAAAAACATGTATCATAAACCGCCCCTCCAGCAAAACATCACTCAGAATTAGTCCCTCAGCATACTTTACAATCACTCAAAATTAGCCCATCGGGCAACCTCACAGCCACTGATGCCTCCCAATCACTCGTCACTCGGCACTCGGCACTCACACTCAGTAAGTACCTGCACTCACTAGGGGTGTACAGACTTCGGATATATATATATATATATATATTGTAATGACTCGACCGGTCTTTTTGCATTATCGGACCCCGTTCCCCCAAATGAAACTTCCTATAGCGGCTTATCGTGATTTATGACTTGCGGGGACGGGCGGTTCAGGATTTGGAAGTGTTTAGAGCTGTATTAGAACACTTAGTTCCTTAAAAGTTGGCCCTTTTGGCCAAATTTGACTTCGGTTAACTTTTTCAGTAAACGACCTCGGAATCGAGTTTTGACAGTTCCAGTAGCTTCGTATGATAATTTTGGAATTTGGCATATGTTTGGAATGGGTTTCTGATGACCCGGGAGCGTTTCGGCGCCCAATATAAAAATAAGAATTTCCTTAAATTTTAAATTTGGTTTGGAACATGTTTTGTGTTATCGAGGTTCGAACGGAATTCCAAGACCGTGAATAGTTCTGTTATGTCATTTATGACTTTCCTACAAAAGTTGGTGCCATTCTGAGTGGTATAGGTCGGTTCGGCGCATTAAAAGCGAATTCTAGAACTTTAAGTTCAAAGTTTGATTCAATTTGGTTTTGGGGTCAAATGCTTAGTTTCGTTGTTGTTTTTCATGTTCCGGAAATTCGAGCGAGTCCGTATCATGAATACAGACTTGCCAGTGCCTTTGGACGGGGTTCCGAGGGGCTCGGGTGAGTTTTGGACCCCTCGGAGTTAATTCCAAAACACCAGATTTTCCTGTCTGGTTTCCTTCTGTGCGATCGCAGGTGCTTTAATGCGATCGCATATGAGGAGTTGACAGGGGGGAGAAATGACATGTGCGATCGCACATGCCTGTCCGCATCCGCACTGGGTAATGTTGTTGCTCTCTGCGATCGCATACCCCCCTTTTACGATCGCATAGGTCTAGCTCATGTTGTTGCTCTCCGCTATAGGCCTAGCCCAGCTGCCTTCCGCGGTCGCACAGTGGACGTTTAGGGACCTGCCATTTGGCTTCTGCGATTGCACCGCCCCAGCTGCGATCGCACACAAGGGGAAGCTGGGTAGTGTTAGTTTTAAACGAGATTCTTCATCTTTTAACTCAACACTTCCACCATTTGAGAGCTTAGGAGCTTGGGTAAAAGACTCCACGACCCATCCATTGGAAAGGTAAGTTAGTTCCACCTTAGTATTAGTTCAACACATGAATTTCTAGTTTAATTAACTACTAAATTAATGAAAAATCAAGATTTGAGTAGTAGTCTAGGGCTTGTGAAAAATTTGATGAATTACCCATTAATTTGATATTAATTCGAGTAAAAATCGCATATTTACGATCCTTAGGCTATGAGTGAGTGATTCCTTCGAGAATTTTCGGAATTTGAGCGTGCGGGCTCGGGGATGAATTTTGGGATTTCGTCAAGAACGGTGAATTTGCTAAATAAGTAGGAAAATTTCCATACTTTGAGCATGAATTGATATAATTGTATAACAATTTACTAGATTTGTGTCCTCAGGAGTAGAGTTCGGAGTTTCGGGCGCGTTCTTGGTTCGGGAAGTAGATTCGACACGAGGTGAGTCTCCTTTCTAACCTTGTAAGAGGGAATTGTCCCCATAGGTGGTCTAAATGCTATGAGTTGTTATTTGTGGGGGCTACGTACGCACCGAGTGACGAGAGTCCGTGCGTAGCGACTATTATTGTATGTCTGGTAGTTTAGGATCTACGAGCATGCTTTATATGCCTTACATGTATTCCTAATGTGATTTAAATTCGTTATTATTCTTGAATTTAGCATGAATATAATAGGAAGCCATGGTTTGAAGTTCAACACTTAAGCCCCTGTTTTCAAGTATATTCTTTGTTAAATGCATGAGATTTCTGATAATTCTGTGTATATATATACGAGCACCCATGTCACATGTATGATTCGTGAGAGGGGTAGCTTTATCATTATATAAACCGCGTCGCATGATCGATTCACAAGCAGGGTAATAGATGCATCTATGGTTCGAGTCGTTCGACCCTCGCAAGTGCACATATATTTATGCTACGCTTCGGGCGTACGCTTCGGCCGTACGCTTCGGCAGACTATGTGCTTATTATGTTAACTGGGAACTTGTTGAGATTATATGAACTGTTTCATTGAAAGAAGAGATTTAGTACTTGATGTGTTAATAATATCTTATGTGGAAGGATTTTTATGAGTTTTATATTTGATATTTCATGCTTTATGACTATTACGACTGTTATGCCTGCCCATTTTATTTTAGTTATGTCATTTAGTTGTTGGCCCTAGTAGGTATTACGTCTACCTCTCGTCACTACTTCTTCGAGATTAGACGGGATACTCACTGGGTACATATATGTTTATGTTCTCATGCTACACTTCTGTACTTAATTGTACAGGTTCTGAGGCAGGTGCGTCTGGTTATCACACCGTAGCTCGTTCTTGAGGGTGTACATATATTCCAGGCTTGAATTCATGGTGAGCTTCTTCTACTGACGATCCTCGGTAGCACCCTGGAGTTTTCTTTTGTTTATTTCCGTCTACTTCTTTCAGACAGAGGGACTGTATATTTTATCTTTGTATATTCTGTTAGTATGCCCGTTGGACTTGTGACACTAGTTCCTGGCACAGTTAGTATGCCCGTTGGACTTGGGACTGTATATTGTATCTTTATATATTCTGTTATATGGTAGATTTTGGTTAGATTTGGCTATTCATTCCTTTCGGTTAAATGTTTTAAGTTCGAAAACTGGGTATGTTAAGATGTTTTATAAGATAAGAATGGAACCTTAGAAATTGAGTGTTGGCTTGCCTAACCCCGATGTTGGAGGCCATCACGACCTGATTTAGGTTTTTGGGTCGTGACAACACGGTATAAGAGCTCTAGGTTCACGTAGGTCTCACAAGTCACGGGCAAACCTAGTAGAGTCCTGCGGATCGGTACGGAGACGTCTGTATTTATCTTCGGGAGGCTATGGGTGTCAAGAAATCTCTTCTTTGTTCATATTCTATCATGCAGTCGATGTTTTACCATAACTCATTCTCTTATTCTCTCATAGATGGTGAGGACACGCGCATCTGGTATTCCTGACCTGGGAGATGTTGCTACCCCCGTCGTCAGAGGCCGTGGCAGAGGCAGGGAGAGGGCACCGGCCCGAGGTAGGGGACGAGGGAATCCCAGAATCATTCCAGTTTCACCAGAGGACCCCATCATAGAGGAGCAGGATGAGATGCCTCCAGCAGACCCAGCTCTAGTGGACTTCACGACGGCGCCGGGCTTCCAGGAGGTCATGGGTCGTATGATGATATTCATAGACACCATGTCCCAGGATGGTTTATTTCCAGCAAACCATGCCACTTCTCAGGCAAGAGGGGGAGTCCATACCCCTACTGCTCAGGCTGCAGGTCAGACAACAGCATTGCATCTTATCCCGGGTACACTACCCGTGGGCGGGGTTTAGCTAGTTGTAGCAGCACCAGAGCTTAGACTAGCTGCGGATGGCGATCCGCAGATGTTATTTGACAGAGGACCCCATCATAGAGGAGCAGGATGAGGTGCCTCCAGCAGACCCAGCTCCAGTGGACTTCACGACGGCGCCGGGCTTCCAGGAGGTCATGGGTCGTATGATGAGATTCATGGAAACCATGTCCCAGGCTGGTTTATTTCCAGCAGACCATGCCATTTCTCAGGCAGGAGGGAGAGTCTAGACACCTACTGCTCAGGCTGTAGGTCAGACAGCAGCATTGCATCCTATCCCGGGTACACTGCCCGTGGGCGGGGTTCAGCTAGCTATAGCAGCACCAGAGCTTAGACTAGCTACGGATGGCGATCCGCAAATGTTATTGGACAGATGGACTCGACTGAACCCTCTAGTCTTCGAGGGTGAGCGAGGTGAGGATGCTCAGGATTTCATTGATAGGTGTAGGGACAGACTGCATAATATGAGGATACTAGAGTCCCATGGAGTGGACTTCACTACTTTTCAGCTGGAGGGCAGAGCTCGCAGGTGGTGGCAGTCTTATACTCTCAGCAGGCCAGCAGAATCTCTTCCGGTCACTTGGGAGCAGTTCACTCAGATGTTCTTGGACCAGTATATTGCGCCCTCCGAAAGAGAAGAGTTGCGGTATCAGTTTGAGTAGCTGGAGCAGGGACAGATGTCAGTTACAGACTACGAAGACAGGTTTTCCGAGTTGTCTCGTCATGCCCTTATGATACTCCCTACTGATGCTGAGAGAGTGCGGAGGTTTGTAGCTGGAATACATTCAAGTATTAGGGCCAACATGGACCGAGAGGTGGAGATGGGGACTCCATATCAGCTTGTGGTGGAGATAGCTCGTCGGATTGAGAGTTATCGGTCGAGGGGAAGAGATAGAGAGCAGGGTCAGCAGGATAAGAGGGCAAGGTTTTCGGGAGATTTCAGAGGTCCCCAACCAAGGGCAGGGGTCAGTTCAGTAGAGGCCAGCCCAGCAGGCCTCCCTATTCAGCTCCTCCACCACCTCCCTGTGGTGCTCCAGTGAGACCCCATTTTAGGGCCATGTCAGAGAATTCTAACCGCCCACCATCCATTCAGGGGTACTCCGGCGGGTATTCAGGACATCAGGGATCTTTTGGTCCTTACTTCAGTGCCATGCAAGAGGGTTCTCATCGTCTTCCAACTATCTAGGGTTCTTCTTTAGGGCAGCAGGCCATGCCACAGGTGAGGTGTTATGAGTGTGGGGATTCAGGCCATATGAGGAGGACTTGTCCCAGGCTTCGGGGCAAGGCCGTTCAGCAGAGTTACTAGCCTACATACTCAGCACCAGCGCCCCGTCCACCCAGGGGTGAAAGGGAAGGCTGGTAGAGGTCGTCCCAGAGGTAGGCACAGCAAGGGGAGCTCACTCAGTTCCTATTCAGTCCTGCGGAGGTCAGTCTTCAGGTGCCCCAGCCAGATTCAATGCTATTCCGGCCCGAGCAGATGCAGTGGCCTCAAACGCCGTGATCACAGGTACTATTTCAGTATGTGGTAGAGAAGCATCATAGCTTTTTTATCCAGGGTCCACTTTTTCATATGTGTCAGCCTTATTTTCTAGTTTCTTGGGTGTTCCTCGTGAGTCCTTGGATTCTCTTTTATATGTGTCCACTCCCGTGGGTGATTCTGTGGTGGTAGATCGGATCTATCGGTCTTGTGTTGTCACCCTCGGTGGGTTTGAGACCAGAGCGGACCTTTTATTGCTCGACATGGTCGATTTTGAGGTTATTCTTGGCATGGATTGGTTATCTCCTTATCATGTCGTGCTTGATTGCCATGCCAAGACAGTTACTTTAGCCATGCCTGGGTCGCCTAGGCTGGAGTGGGGAGGTTCCTCAATCAGTGCAGCCATCCCGGTTATTTCATTCATGAAGGCTAGACATATGGTCGAGAAGGGTTATCTAGCCTACCTTCCTTATGTGCGGGACACCACCGCCGAGTCTCCGATGATGGATTCAGTGCCAGTTGTTCGAGAGTTTGCTGATGTTTTTCCTTCAGATCTTCCAGGCATGCCTCAGGACCGTGATATTGACTTCTGTATTGATGTAGCTCCAGGCACTCAGCCTATTTCCATTCCCCCGTATCGTATGGCTCCGATGGAGCTGAAGGAGTTGAAGCAGCAGCTTGAGGAGTTGTTGGCTAAAGGGTTCATCATACCGAGTGTATCGTCGTGGGGTGCTCCAGTCCTATTTGTACAAAAAAGGATGGGTCTATGCGGATGTGCATTGATTACCGCCAGTTAAACAAGGTCACCATTAAGAACAAGTATCCTCTGTCGCGCATTGATGATTTGTTTGACCAGTTGCAGGGTGCTAAGGCATTTTCTAAGATCAATTTGAGATCAGGGTATCATCAGTTGAAGATTCGGGCTTTAGATATCCCGAAGACTGCTTTCCGTACGAGATATGGCCACTATGAGTTTCTGGTTATGTCCTTTGGCTTGACTAATGCCCCAACAACATTCATGGACTTGATGAATAGGGAGTTCAGTCCGTATATTGATTCCTTTGTCATTGTCTTCATTGATGACATCTTGATTTACTCACGTAGCTTGGGTGAGCACGAGCATCATTTGAGAGTTGTGCTCCAGACTTTGCGGGAATAGAAGTTGTACGCTAAATTCTCCAAGTGTGAGTTCTGGTTGGATTCTGTAGCATTTTTGGGGCATGTGGTATCCGGAGAGGGTATCAAAGTTGATCCCCAGAAGGTTGAGGCAGTTCAGAGTTGGCCGCGCTCTACTTCAGCTACAGAGATCAGGAGCTTTTTGGGGCTAGCAGGCTATTATCGCCGATTTGTGGAGGGGTTTTCTTTGATTGCAGCTCCATTGACTAGATTGACACAAAAGAATGCCCCGTTTCGATGGTCTGACGAGTGTGAGGCGAGCTTTCAGAAGCTTAAGGCGGCATTGACTTCAGCACTAGTTTTAATATTGCCTTCCGGTTCTGGGATGTATACAGTGTATTGTGACGCTTCACGCATTGGCTTGGGGTGTGTATTGATGCAGGAAGGGAGAGTTATTGCTTATTCTTCACGCCAGCTGAAGGTTCATGAGAAGAATTACCCTTTGCACGATTTGGAGTTGGCGGCGATTGTTCATGCTCTTAAGATTTGGAGGCACTACTTGTATGGAGTGTCCTGTGAGGTTTATACCGACCACCGCAGCTTGCAGCACTTGTTCAAGCAGAGGAATCTTAATTTGAGGCAGCGCAGGTGGCTTGAGTTGCTGAAGGATTATGATATCACCATTATTTATCATTCGGGCAAGGCAAATGTAGTAGCAGATGCTTTGAGTAGGAAGGCAGAGAGTATGGGTAGTTTGGCTTACATTACAGCAGGGGAGAGGCCTCTAGCCTTGGACATTCAGTCTTTGGCTAATCGCCCGGTGAGATTGGACCTTTCAGAGCCTCATCGAGTTCTTGCACGTGTGGTTGCTCAGTCTTCATTGTTGGGGGAGATTAAGGCTAGGCAGTATGATGATCAGTGTTTAGCAAAGCTACGGAAGACAGTGGTTCTGAGACTTCAAGGTCGTGTATGTGTTCCTAATGTTGATGGCCTTAGAGGAGGATTCTGGAGGAGGCGCACAGTTCTAGGTATTCTGTTCATCCTGGTGCTACAAAGATGTATCTTGATTTTAAGCAGCATTTCTAGTGGAGGCGGATGAAGAAGGACATTTTGGTGCATGTGGCTAGGTGTCTTAATTTCAAACAAGTTAAGAGTGAGCATCAAAGGCCAGGGGGCCTACTTCAGCAGATGCCCATTCCTGAGTGGAAATGGGAGCACATCATTATGGGCTTCGTGGTTACGTTGCCTCGGACTTTGCGGAAGGTCGACACGGTTTGGGTTATTTTTGATAGATTGACCAAATCGATGCATTTCATTCCAGTGGCTACTACTTATACTTCTGAGAGGTTGTCCCAGATCTACATTTGTGAGATAGTCCGGTTGCACGGTGTGTCGGTATCCATTATATCATATCGAGGTCCTCAAGTCACCTCGCACTTCTGGAGAGCTTTGCACAGTGGTTTAGGCACCTAGATAGATCTCAGCACAATATTTCACCCTCAGACTGATGGTCAGTCAGAGCGCACAGTTCAGATATTGGAGGACATGCTCAGGGCATGTGTGATTTTCTTCGGATGTCAGTGGGACCAGTTCTTGCCTTTGGCCAAGTTTGCTTACAATAATAGCTATCATTCCAGCATCGAGATGGCTCCATTTGAGGCTTTGTATGGTCTTCGATGCCGTTCTCCTATCGGGTGGTTTGAGCCTAGCGAGGCAAGATTATATAGCACCGACCTAGTGAGGGATGATTTGGATAGGGTGAAATTGATTCAGGAGAGGCTCCGCACAGCACAATCCATACAGAAGAGTTACGCGGATCAGAGGGTGCGAGATTTTTCATTTGGAGGGATACAAGGTTCTGTTGAAGGTCTCACTGATGAAGGGTATTATGAGGTTCGGGAGGAAGGGCAAGCTGAGCCCACGCTTTATAAGTCCTTTCGAGGTATTGAGGCAAGTTGGAGAGGTTGCTTATGAGTTAGCCTTACCTCCCAATTTATCAGGAGTTCATCCGGTCTTTCACGTATCCATGCTTCGGAGGTACCTCGCTGACTTCTCTTACGTGGTTGATTTCAGCACTATTCAGTTGGATGAGAGGTTGGGCTACGAGGAGAAGGCAGTTGCTATCATTGATAGACAGGATCACCAGCTGAGATCCAAGAGTGTTTCTGTCGTAAAGGTTCAGTGGAGGGGCCAACCAGTCGAGGAGGCGACCTGGGAGTCCGAGGAGGACATGCAGAGTAGATATCCGCACTTATTCAGCACTTCAAGTATGATTCTAGACCCGTTCGAGGATGAACGTTTGTTTAAGAGGTGGAGAGTGTAATGACCCGACCGGTCGTTTTGCGTTATCGGACTGCGTTCCCCCAAATGAAACTTCCCATAGCGGCTTATTGTGATTTTTGACTTGCAAAGACGGGTGGTTCAGGATTCGGAAGTGTTTAAAGGTGTATTAGAACACTTAGTTCCTTATAAGTTGGCCCTTTTGGCCAAATTTGACTTCGGTCAACATTTTCAATAAACGACCTCAGAATCGAGTTCCGACAGTTCCAGTAGCTTCGTATGATGATTTCGGACTTGGGCGTATGTTCGGAATGGGTTTTTGATGACCCGGGAGCGTTTTGGCGCCCAATATAGAAATAAGAATTTCCTTAAATTTGAAATTTGGTATGGAACATGTTTTTGTGTTATCGAGGCCCGAACAAAATTCCAAGACCGAAAATAGTTCTGTTATGTCATTTATGTCTTTCCTGCAAAATTTGGTGTCATTCCGAGTGGTATAGGTCGGTTCGGCGCATTAAAAGCGAATTCTAGAACTCTAAGTTCAAAGTTTGATTCAATTTGGTTTAAGGGTCGAATTTTTAGTTTTGTTGTTGTTTTTCATGTTCCGGAAATTCGAGCGAGTCCGTATCATGAATACATACTGGCCAATGCCTTTGGAGGGGGTCCCGAGGGGCTCGGGTGAGTTTCATACCCCTCAGAGTTAATTCCAAATTACCAGATTTTCCTGTCTGGTTTCCTTATGTGCGATCGCAGGTGCACTAATGCGATTGCATAGGAGGAGTTGGCAGGGGGGGAAAATGACCTGTGCGATCGAACAAGCTTGTCCGCATCCGCACTGGGTAATGTTGTCGCTCTCCGCGATCGCATACCCCCCCCTTCAGCGATCGCATAGGTCTAGCTCATGCTGTTGCTCTCCGCGATCGCATCCCCGTACCCCCGCGATCGCATAGGTCTAGCCTAGCTACCTTCTGCGGTCGCATAGCCCATTCCGCGGTCGGACAGTGGACCTTTAGGGTCCTGCCATTTGGCTTTTGCGAATGCACTGCCCCAATTGCGATCGCACACAAGGGGCAGCTGGGCAGTGTTAGTTTTAAACGGGATTCTTCATCTTTTAACTCAACATTTCCACCATTTGAGAGCTTAGGAGCTTGGGGAAAAGACTCCATGACCCATCCATTGGCAAGGTAAGTTAATTCCACCTTAGTATTAGTTCAACACATGAATTTCTAGTTTAATTAACTACTAAATTAACGAAAAATCAAGATATGAGTAGTGGCCTAGGGCTTGAGAATATATTGATGAATTACCCATTAATTTTATATTAATTCGAGAAAAAATAACATATTAACGATCCGTAGGCTATGGGTGAGTGATTCCTTCGATAATTTTCGGAATTTGAGCGTGTGGGCTCGGGGGTGAATTTAGGGATTTCTTCAAGAACGGTGAACTTGCTAAATAAGTAGGATAATTTCCATACTTTGAGCATGAATTGATATGATTGTATAACATTTGACTAGCTTTGAGTCCTCGGGAGTAGAGTTCGGAGTTTCGGGTGCTTTCTTGGTCCGGGAAGAAGATTCGACACGAGGTGAGTCTTCTTTCTAACCTTGTAAGAGAGAATTGTCCCCATGGGTAGTCTAAATTCTATGAGTTGTTATTTGTGGGGGCTACGTACGCACCGAGTGACGAGAGTCCGTGCGTAGCGACTATTATTGTATGTCGGGTAGTTTAGAATCTACGAGCATGCTTTATATGCCTTACATGTATTCCTAATGTGATTTAAATTGGTGATTATTCTTGAATTTAGCATGAAAATAATAGGAAGCCATGGTTTGAAGTTCAGCACTTAAGCCCCTGTTTTCAAGTATATTCTTTGTTAAATGCCTAAAATTTCTGATAATTCTGTGTATATCTATACGAGCACCCGTGTCACATGTATGATTCGTTAGCGGGTTAGCCTTATCATTATATAAACCGTGTCGCATGATCGATTCGCGAGCGGGGTAATAGATGCATCTATGGTTGGAGTCGTTCGACCCTCGGCAGTGCACATTTATTTATGCTACGCTTTGGCAGACTATGTGCTTATTATGTTGACTGGGAACTTGTTGAGATTATATGAATTGTTTCATTGAAAGAAGAGATTTAGTACTTAATGTGTTAATAATATCTGATGTGGAAGGATTATTATGAGTTTTATATTTGATATTTCATGCTTTACGACTATTACGACTGTTATACCTGCCTATTTTATTTCAGTTATGTCATTTAGTTGCTTGCCCTAGTAGGTATTACGTCTACCTCTCGTCACTACTTCTTCGAGATTAGACGGGATACTCACTGGGTACATATATGTTTATGTACTCATGCTACACTTCTGAACTTAATTGTACAGGTTCTGAGGCAGGTGCGTCTGGTTATCACACCGGAGCTCGTTCTTGAGGGTGTACATATATTCCAGGCCTGACTTCACGGTGAGCTGCTTCTACTGATGATCCTCGGCAGCACCCTGGAGTTTTCTTTTATTTATTTCCCGTCTACTTCTTTCAGACAGAGGGATTGTATATTGTATCTTTGTATATTATGTTAGTACGCCCGTTGGACTTGTGACACTAGTTCCTGGCACACACGTAGTAGTCATTTTGGATTACGCACTATATATATATATATATATATGGTAGCTTTTGGTTAGATTTAGCTATTTGTTCCTTCCGGTTAAATGTTTTAAGTTCAAAAACTGGGTATGTTAAGATGTTTAATAAGATAAGAATGGAACCTTAGAAATTGAGTGTTGGCTTGTCTGACCCCGTTATTGGGCGCGATCACAACCTGAGTTAGGTTTTTGGGTCGTAACATATATCAAGCCAAATCATGGCATCATATCACTCAGGCTCTCGGCCTCTCATAAACACAAAATAGTGCAACATGTTGCGGCTCGCAGCCCGATCCCATAATATCCTCACAACACAGGACATCGGCCTTACTTAGTCAGAAACCTCCCGAGCCACTCGGGTTATCAGTAAAACAGGGTGCTCAACCCAAAATATCATTTTACTAATCAAATAGAGTAAATAAGACTCAGTTTCGAAATCAGTTAACTATGGCATAACTGAGTGAAAATCTTAAATTAACATAGTGGGGAAATAACAATAAAAAGCCCCTAAGGGTCCAAACAACTTGGCACGAGGCCCAAATACTGCATTCAGCCCAAAATATAGTTGTAATCTCTAAAATATAAAATATCATATGATTTCTAGTCAAATACGCAACTTAATAGTCCCTACGGGACAGACCAAGTCACAATCCCCAATGGTGTACGCCATACACCCGTCATCTAGCATGTGCGCCACTCCGAAATAGTAATAAAATGTGAAATCCGGGGTCTCATACCCTCAGGACAAGATTTACAATCATTACTTACCTCAAGCCGGGTGAAAATCTACTCTGCGGCGCCTTTACCACTCGACTCGGCATCAAATCGTCCCGAATCTATTCAAAATCATATTTACACCATTAATATACGCTAAAGGAACAAAGCCCACGCAAAAATAATCAAATTTCATCTAAAACCCCGAAATTGGCCAAACCCGACCCCCGGGCACACGTCGTGGAGTTTAATACAAATTACAAAACTAGAATCCTTATTCGCTCACGAGTCTCCCCATATCAAATTAATCAAAATCTGACATCGAATGGCCATCCAAACCCCCAAAATAAAGTCTCCAATTCTCTTCCATTTTCCCCCAAATTTCAAAATTAAATGATAAAAACCAAGACATAATCATGGAATTAAGCAAGATTTGAGTGAAGAACACTTACCCAAATCAATCTACTGAAAATCCCCTTCAAAATCGCATTCTCCCGAGCTCTTTATTGAAATTTTGGAATTTTAGACTAAACCCTCGATTTTTGAACTTAAACATTCTCCCCAGATATTTACTTCATCACTAATGCGGTAGCTCACTCGCGTTCGCGAAAAAATAGCTTCCTCAGACCAAAATTCCATTCTTCGCGAACACAAGGGCCCACCCGCGAACGCGAAGACCACTCAGCTCGACCCTACGCGAACGCGGAACACCCCTTGCGAATGCGTAGGCTTAGTTGCCTGAAGCTCCACATTATCATTAACTCTACGCGAACGCAATGCCCAAGTAAGGAACGCTAGTTTAAAACTCATGAAACTTCATAAACGCGGTACCTACATGGAGAACGTGAAGAACAACCCAGTTACCTCACTCAACATCCCTTCGCGAACGCGAAGAAGGATTTCTCTACAACAAACACCGGAAAATCTGCAACCTTTCAAAACTAAGAATTGGTCCGTTAACCACCCAAAACTCACCCGAGGCCCTCGGGACCTCAACCAAACATGACAACACATCCCATAACATCATTCAAACTTAGTCGAGCCTTCGAACCACTCAAAACAATACCAAAATACCAAATCAACCTCGGATTCAAGCCAAAGAACTTAGAAACTTCTAAATTCCACAAACAACGTCGAAACCTATCAAATCACCTCCAAATGATCTAAAATATTGCACACACGTCACAGATGACACTACGGAACTACTCCAATTTCTGAAATTACATTCCGACCCCGATAGCTAATTTTCCAATGCCGACCGGAAATCGGCAAAAATTCAATTTGGCCAATTCAAGCATAATTCTACCACAGACCTCCGAATAACATTATGAACACACTCCTAAGTCCCAAATCACCTAACGAAGCTATCCAAACCATCAAAACCACATTCCGATACCATCTACCTATAAGTCCACGTCCGGTTGAATTTTTCACCTATTTAACCATCTTAAGAGACTAAGTATCTCATTTATTTCCACAACTACTCCAAACTCGAGCCAACCGACCCAACACAACATAAAAGAGTTGAACAACACATAATAAGGCAGAAATAGGGGAAACAGGGCTAAACTTCTCGGAACGACCGGGCGGGTCGTTACATTCTCCCCCTCTTAAACAAATGTTCGTCCTAGAACGAGTCTAGAAACATACCTGGAGTCTCAAATAAGTGTGGGTATCTGCTCCAGATCTGTTGCTCGGTCTCCCAGATTTCCTCATCCACCGACTTCTCTCTCCACTTCACCTTAACTGAAGTTATATCCTTAGACCTCAACTTTCTGACCTGACAACCCAAAATAGCTATTGGCTCTACCTCATAAGACATATCACCCTCTAGTTGAACCGTGGTGAAGTCCAAAACATGAGACGGGTCACCCATATGCTTCCGAAGCATAGAAACATGAAACACCGGATGCACACTCAACAAGCTAGGTGGCAAAGCAAGTCTATAATCCACCTCCCCATCCCTGTGAAGCACCTCAAAAGGCCCAATGAACTAGGGACTCAACTTACCCCTCTTCCCAAACTGCATAACACCTGCAGAACCATCTCCCCAACCATGAAAGATACATATTTGACCTTTCGGTCCGCATAGCTCTTCTACCTAGAGTGCGTTGTGCGAAGTCGCTCCTAAATCAACTTCACCTTATCTAAGGCATCCTGTACCAAATTTGTGCCCAAGAGTCTAGCCTCACCCATCTAAAACCAACTGATTGGAGATCTACATCTCCTCTCGTATAAAGCCTCATATTGAGCCATCTAAATACTCGACTGATAACTATTATTATATGCAAACTCCACGAGTGGCAGTAACTGGTCACATGAACTCCCAAAATCAATAACAAAAGCGCGCAACATGTCCTCCAATATCTGAATAGTGCGCTCGGACTGCCCGTCCGTCTGAGGGTGAAAGAATATGGTCAACTCAACCTGAGTACCCAACTCTCTCTGCACGGCCCTCCAAAAATGTGATGTGAACTGAGTACCTCTATCAGAAATGATGGAAACTAGAACACCATGCAGTCGAACAATCTCCCAAATATAAATCTCAGCTAACTGCTCTGTAGTATAAGTAGTACCAATAGGACTAAAGTGCGCAGACTTGGTCAGCCGATCCACAATAACCCAAATAGCATCGAACTTTCTCGATGTCTGTGGGAGCCCAACTACAAAGTCCATGGTGATCCGCTCCCACATCCACTCCGGAATGTCCAACCTCTAATGCAATCCACCTGGTCTCTGGTACTCATAATTGACCTGCTGACAGTTGAGACACCGAGCTACGAATCTTACAGTATCCTTTTTCATCCGCCTCCACCAATAGTTCTGTCTCAGATCCTGATACATCTTCGTGGAACCCGGATGGATGGAATACTGCGAGGTATGGGCCTCCTCTAGAATCATTTCCCGAAGCCCATTCCTATTAGGCACACATATCCGACCTAGCATCCTCATCACACCATCCTCGCGAATAACTAGATCCTTGACATCGCCTCACCGGACCTTATCCTGAAGAACGAGCAAGTGTGGTTCATTATATTGGCGCTCTCTGATACGGTCAAAAAGAGAAGACCTAGAGGCTACGCAAGCCAATACCCGGCGAGGCTCCGATAGATCCAGCCTCACAAACTGGCTCGCTAAGTCCTGCACATCAAGCGCCAATGGTCTTTTTGTTGCTGAAAGATATGATAGACTCCCCAAACTCTCTATTTTGCGACTCAAGGCATCAGCCACTATATTGGCCTTCCCCGGAAGGTATAGGATAGTGATATCATAGTCCTTGAGAAGCTCCAACCATCTACGCTGACACAAATTTAGATCCTTCTGCTTAAACAGGGGTTGTAGACTACGGTGATCGGTAAAAACCTCACAATGAACCCCATACAAATAATGACGCCAAATCTTCAAGGCATGAACAATGGCTGCTAACTCGAGATCATGCACTAGATAATTCTTCTCATGAGTCTTCAACTGGTATGAGGCGTATTCAATCACCCTACCCTCTTACATCAATACACAACCAATGCCTATCCTCGAGGCATCATAATACACAGTATAAGAACCTGAAGCTGATGGCAATACTAACACTGGAGTTGTGGTCAAAGCAGCCTTGAGCTTCTGAAAGCTCTCCTCACACTCGTCCGACCACCTGAATGGAGAACCCTTCTGGGTTAATTTTGTCAAGGGCAAAGCACTAGAAGAAAACCCCTCCAAAAAGCGACGGTAATATCCCGCCAAACAAAGGAAGCTCCTAATCTCCATAGTTGAGGATGGTCTGGGCCAACTCTGCACTGCCTCTATCTTCTTCGGATCTACATGAATACCCTCACTGGACATCACGTGTCCCAAGAAAGATATTGAGCCAAGCCAAAACTTGCACTTGGAGAACTTTGCATAAAGCTTCTACTCCCTCAATCTCTGCAATACAACCCTCAAATGTTGAGCGTGCTCCTCCTGGCTACAAGAATACACCAGGATGTCATCAATGGACATAATAACGAAGGAATCCAAATATGGCTAAAATACAATGTTCATCATATGCATGAACGCTGCTGGGGAATTGGTCAGCCCAAACGACATCACCAAAAACTCATAGTGGCCATAACGGGTCCTGAAAGCTGTCTTGGGAATATCAGAGTCCCGAATCTTCAATTGTTGATACTCAGATCTCAGATCAATCTTAGAGAACACCCTAACTCCCTGAAGCTGGTCAAACAAAATCAATGCGAGGCAAATGATACTTATTCTTTATTGTAACCTTGTTCAATTGCATGTAGTCAATACACATTCTCATGGAACCATACTTCTTCTTCACAAATAGCACCAATGCACCCCAAGGTGACACACTAGGCCGAATAAACCCCTTATCTAGGAGTTCCTGAAGGTGTTATTTCAATTCTTTCAATTCTATCAGTGTCATACGATACGGTGGAATAGAAATCGGCTCAGTGCCTTTCACAAAATCAATACCAAAAATAGATATCCCTGTCGGGCGGCACGCCGGACAGGTCTGCAGGGAACACATCCGGAAAATGACGGACCACAAGGACATAATCAATAGTGGGAGTCTCAACACTGACATCCCTCATAAAAGCCAAATAAGACAGACACCCTTTCTCCATAATGCGCAGAGCCTTCAGGTATGAAATCACCCTACTAGGCACATAATCAATAGAACCTCTCCACTCAACCCTCAGAAATCCCATCATCGCTAAGGTCACATTCTTAGCGTGACAATCAAGAACAACATGACACGAAAATAGCCAATCCATGCCCAATATCACATCAAAGTCAACCATGATAAACAATAACAGATCCACTTGGGTCTCCATACCCCCTATATATATCACACATAAGCGATACATGTGGTCCTTAACAATAGTATCTCCCACCGGAGTCAACACATGAATAGATGTAATTAATGACTCACGGGGCATATCCAAAAAATGGGAAAAATATGATGAAAAACAGGAATACATGGAACCCAGATCAAATAAGATAGAAGCATCTCGGTGAAAGACTTAGACAATACATGTAATCACTGCATCTGAGGCCATAACATCTGGTCTAGCTGAAAGTGCATAAAAGCGGGCATGACCTCCACCTAATTGACCTCCCTTTCTAGGGTGGCCTCTAGATGCCTGACCCCCACCTCTAGCTGGTTGGGCGGGTAGTGAAGTAACTGGAGCTGAATTCGAGGGCTGACCCCCCTGCTAAGATGGACCACCATGACGACGAGGACTTTGCCTCCACACATTCCTCTACTCTCCACACTCGAAACAACTCCCTCGTGCTGGAGACGGGGACAGAAGGGAACCCCTAGCACCAGGATAACCACTAAAAGAACCAGGCATAGATGAGCCCTGAACCGATGGTGTGCGAGAGGAACTTTGGGCTGGGAGGGCACTGAATGAAGAGTGGCCCGGATGAAAACTGCGGGGACCATGCCCCGAGATGCACCATTATAAGCTGGATGAGCTAGTTGAACAGGCCTCAATGGGCGGCCTTTGCTATGCTGAAACTGACCCCTGGAGGGAACACTACTAAAGATGCCAGATCCTCGAGGCCTCTTGGCCTCTCTCTCATCTCGCTCCTGGCTACGAACTGACTCAATATCTCGGAAAATATCAACAACCTGCTCAAAAGTAGCACCCGATACCCTCTCTCTGGTCATGAGAATGTGAAGCTGATAGGTGAGGCCATCCACGAACCTTCTGATCCTCTCTCTCTCTCTCTCTCTCTCTCTCTCTATAGGGAACAACTCAATAGCATGACGAGCTAGCTCTGATTACCTCATCTCATACTGCGTCACCGTCATCTCATCCTGACGCAGCTCCTCTCTGCGGGACTATGGGACATACTTCATAAGAAGAAAATGGAAAAATGTTGCCAAGTAAGGGGCGCTGCAGCAACAGGCCTACGCCTCTCATAAGCCTCCCACCAAGTAAAGGCAATTCCTGTAAACTGGATGTAGTAAACGATACCCCACATGTCTTCAATATCCATGCGGTACGAAGAATCCTCTAACACTTATCTAAGAAACCCTGGGCATCCTCGCCCTCAGCACCGCTGAATGTAGGAGGCCGAAGGCTACCAAATCTCTCCAACCTAAGTTGCTCGTCATCTGGCATGACGAGAATCACAAAATCCTGAACAGGTGCAATCGACTGGGTTGGAGCTTCCCCCGGTGTTTGAAGACCCGGGATAATAATACACACCGTAGGTGCCTGGGCTAGTACCGTTGGAACATCTGCGGCTGGGACCTGACATGGTATAACAGTTTGGTCTACGGGTATTTCCCTGACTGGTGCACGGGCTACTACACGGGCTGCACCTCTACCTTTGCCACGGCCTCGACCCCTCTCAGGCCTAGCTGGTGGCTGATCATCCTGCCCGGTAGCACGTGTCCTCACCATCTATGAGAGAATGAAACAATAGAAGTTTAGTTACCAAAATCAACAGAATTGCACGACATGAATTCAAGAATGTGAGATTTTTCCTAAGGGATCTGCAGCCCCTCGAAGATAAGTACAGACGTCTCGGTACCGATCCATCAGACTCTACTAAACCTGCACATGACCAGTGAGTCCTATGTTACCTAGTCTTTGATACCAACTTGTCACGACCCCAAAACCACACTGGTCGTGATGGCATCTATCGCGTAACTAGGCCAGCCAATTCAATACTAAAAACATAAAATAACATTTCATTCAAATCATTACTAAAACGATATCTCATAAAAATTCCATTTAAGCATTTTTAAAACAGATAATGATAAACCAAATATCTAAACACAACCCAAAAATCCCAGAGTCACTGGTCACGAGCATCTAAAGAAGAAATACAAGTCTGATGCACTATCTCTAATACAAGATAAGTCTAGAAATGTAAGCATTAAAGGAGTAGGAAGGAGAAGGCAAGGCAGCGAACGTCGTGCAGCTACCTCGCGTATCTACGTAAGTATCTGAAATAGGAAATCATCTCTCACTCAACCCTAGCACCTGGATCTGCACACAAGGTGTTTGGAGTAATGTGAGTACGCCAACTGAGAAGTAATGAAAGTAAATAAGATCTGAGAAATAAGAATCACATAAAAGCACGTCATCAATTAACAATAAGTACAGTCTTTCTTTCCAACAGTATATACGTTAAATCATCACTCTTAAAAGCCGATTTCAGTAAAAATTATTTGAGAATGTATTTTTCAACAGTTTTTATAGAATTTCAAGAAGTTTAGTGTAAACGTAATAAAATCATAAATAGCCTCTCGAGCAAAAACATGTAACATAAACCGCCCCTTATCGCGACCCCTTTTTTCCCTCCCCTTTTTGAGCGGAGGTCGGGGTTTATGACATTCTGACAACTCTTTTTAGAGGAAGAGGGTTAAAAGAAGAGTCGCCACCTAACGAGTTTTGAGGTGCGTTAGGGCACCCAGAGTAGTTAACTCATGAGACTAGTTTGCATTACCAGAGATTGGGTAAGGGCTTGAAATTATCCCAAGGGGAAGGTATTAGGCACCCCTCAGGATCAACAATTGTGGTTCCCGGCCAAATGGTTTCGTGAATTTTGGACAATAAGCAAATAAAAAGTAAGGCTCACATAAGAGGGGATTTCGAGTAAGTATTGAAGTTATTAAATTTAAAAGAAACTAAGTAAAACATTTGAAAGAAGATGTCCTAGGTTTAAAACAATATGGATCACATCAATGCAATACCCGGTATGTCACTCCTCAAAGAGGGGCTACACGTGGTATTAGCGCACCGGTCATCATATCCATATTCTACCCTTTCCCCACCCCGTGAAGGTATTTAAACTATGTGTTGGTCACGAACTCTATTGCGTGCTATTACACATCCCATCCTATCAGTCCCAGAGGAGGTTAGGACTACTTTCCTAGAAGGAAGTACTAGGCTGAACCCTTATGTTTAAAGGATAAAATTCTAGACGATGGGTAAAGACAATTAGGACTGCAAATACGGGGAAACACATAGAGGCAAATATGAGGCTCAGATATTCCTCCACAAGTTATGCACATAATTAGCTCGACTAAAACACAAGTAAGGTCTTTTAGATTCAGAACCTAAGGCATGATATCTAGATGAGAATACAATAGCGAGGCAGTTTTATTACTGAATTTCAGAGAAAGGATTTTTACCAGTTTCTGACTACTAATTTTAAACTGTTATTAACCAAACAGTATGCATAAAGGGGTCTTTTTCAATTTTAACAAGTTTAATACCTAAGGCTGGCCTAGGCGTACTAAAAATAAACTACTCCAGTTACACTGCTCTAAATGCCCAGCTTTTAGAAAATAGTTACTAAACATATGGTGAATCTGTTTTAATCAGGCTAGAGGTATTAAGAGGATATGAATGCAATCTTAAAAGGCATGGTATCTAATGCAAACAAGGTGCAGGATAATACAAGACCTACACATGATGTTCTAAATGCATATGCGCTCAGTGTCAGAACTTATTTTAGAATGATCTATTTATTAACACATTTTTTACTTAAAGCAGGACATAGTAGTTTCACAGAAATCTGATTCTTTGTTAGATTGCTGAACCTAGTACATGATTTTTCTAGGCGTTCGTAGTAGTGTATGCAATGATGCAAAGTTATTTTTAACACAGGATTTTATCATAAGTAACATGTTGAAAATATTATCCTAAGAGACATGATTTCTAAATGCAAGATTGATAGTGGTTAGTATTATTATTTAGCCTAGCGAAGCAGGATTTCTAGGTGATGCAATTATGAGAATGCTGAAGCAGTAATATTGTAACAGCCACTTTTGTTGTTATTTATCCTATGAACATGATTTCTAAGTGGACATAAGTATGATGAGATGCTGAAATAAATGAACCTAAGTATCATTGTATCTAATGCATGAATGACATGTTATCCTAAGCATGGTGACTATTGCGCATATAGGAAAAGTAAACCTACAAGCATGGTTTCTACCTGTTCCTATACTATAACATGCATATTCCCCACCCATTTCACTATCCAGCCCCACAATCGTTTTTACAATTAGTTATTTCATACCTGTATTGCACGAATTACATAAGTAAATAAGGAAAATTAAGAAGTTACACTATAGGGAGCCTACCAATAGGCCCAAATCTCCAGATCCTTAATGCCATATGCCATGGCCTTTCATAACCCAGGTGTGTCAGAGTTCCTAAGGACCTCATAGGATCCCAGGCAGTGCTCACACCCAGGTACCCTAGCCAGGAATAAGTAAGTGCAGTGTGGGAATGCCAGCCTTGTGTGTCAGAGTTCAATGGGTACTCAAATGGTCCCCAAAGCAGTGCTCACACGAAGGTGGATGAACATAAGAAACTAAGAGTAGTGAGATGTGCTCATGATATAGGAAGTTTAAGTAAAACAGTGTTTGAAAACAGTTTGAAAAGAATAGGGACTTTTAATAAAGATCAACTTTTCAAAATAAGGATTCAGTTGTTGAAAACTGTTTGCAAGACAAAACAAACAAAGTCAGCATCACATAAAGGAACCATGATGGTCCAGTAATCACAAACAAGGGTGAGGGGGTTTGAGGGACAAGTACACAGCCTGTGAAGCAGGCAGCTTACACATAAACACATAATTAAAGGGGTTTCCAAAGGTTCATGGGATAGGTCTAAGTGCCAAATTAGAGCAACATATCAACTGAGTAACTAACATCATGACTGAACTAACATATTAGACATAGGCAGAGAAGTGCATATAAAGAACAGGGGACTGAGTGCAGAGAGACACAACGATTATTCGGAGTAGGGTTAAAAATAGACATGTGAAAGAGATTCATAATTCTAAGTGCATGTTGAACAGCAGAAACACAAGTAGAAACATATAAGGAATACAAGGAACTGAACCATTAACAAAAGCATATTGGTTGGTTGACTGAAGTTTAAATCAAGACATACCAGTATGATAGAGAAAGCAGTAATGCAAGCAAGGATAAGAGATGCACAGTAGTCAGCCTTGGCTTAAAGCCGGCTCACTCAGGGTAATAGCAAGTAGCACAGAAGAGATAGTGAAAATGCTTTGTTGTGAGAGAGAGAGTGCACAAATCAGTTTTGTGTCTATGTGTGTAAGAGAGTTTAGAACAATGTATTGTTCGTTCTTGCTAAGAAGATAGTAGAGGTATTTATAGTTTAAAACAAGTAGAAGAATAAGGTAAGAAGTACTAATTTAACATAGTTATGGAAATAATGTCAATCATAATCAATCAATGTCCGGACTCCCTTTAATTAGGGAGTCAGGATTCAAACGGATACAAGTTGTAATAAATAAGGAAAAGGATCAATTACAAGACTGACTTTACCATATTAAAGTATGTGGCATGTAATAAGGCTGAATACAAAATACTCCAAGTAAGGAAAGTATATGTCAAATATTTGAAAGCATATTTAGGCACATAAATATGGTAGAATGCAATTTTAGTTCTGAAAATCAGTCAAAGAATCACGGATGAGACTGAAAATCACAGGGGATCAGTGCTAACTAAGGAAAGCATCTCACATGTAAGGAAGTAATTCAAAGTTAGTAAAAGGTTCTAAGGAAAACACATATGAGTTACAATTTTGAGAAAAGATATCACAACTCTGAGGAAGATCAACAGAATCAATATAGAATACTATGTAAGGGTCGATACAACAAGTAATCAAGTCTGTTAAACAATGAACAACACAAAATCAGAGAAACCCTACAGTAGAAGATTGAAAACCCTAGGTAAAGTAAGAATCACACCAGTTCAGAGACAAACAGTAACGTTGAACATAATAGAAACACAGAGGTCATAAACCTTAATAGCAAAAACAGTATAGAAATCACATAGAAGCTTAACATCGATGAGAAACAAGAGTTCGTGCATCTAAACAAAAACATTAGTCATAGAGGGACTTAGAATTTAGGAAAAAACTAGGGTTTTCAGTAAAGTAAGTTAGAACGAAAGACAACTTCGAATAAATCATTGAATAATAGAGAGAAGAATAGAATGATTTGTGAAAAACAAAAGCAAAATCGTCTTTTGAAAGGGGGTTATGAAACCCTAGTTTTGAAGTGAAAGACTGTTCGAAGTAGAAAGGTTTTTTTTTCAAAGAAAACATGTGAAAGCTTCGTAATATTCATAGATCTACGGAAGATCTAGAAGAAATCGAAGAGATATAGGAGTTAGGGTTTCGTGGAACCCAGAGAAGTAAGAAAAACCTCAAAGATGTCGTCGGCTTTAGCCGGAAAGGTCGTAGCTCTTACTCAGACGGCCGGGGATTGCTGGAAAGTGGCATGAGGGACCATGAGAGGTGAGTGAACCGCTCCAGGTTCGCTTGAGGGCTTTAGGTTGTCACTGGACCTGTGCAAGGTGAACAAATAACCGGGAGATCATGGGGATCCATTGTTTCCAGTGAGAGAACCAGTCGGAGATGATGAACGGGCTTCATCGGAAGAGAGAAGCTAGGAGAAGGTTCTAGAGAGAATCAGAGAGAACCAGAGAGAGATATAGATAGAAAGAGAGATGGGAAAATGAGGGGTCGGTCAGGGGGTAATTGGGGGTTTAATTATGGTAAGGGATATCTAAGTCGTTGATCTAATCTGATCAACAACTCATATTGATTAGGAGTTGGGCCGGATATGGGAATTGGTTTGGGCTGGGTAGAGAATAGGTCTAAGGTCAGGTGGGTTGGGTTTTAAAAATGGCTATAATTTAAATAAATGGGGCTAAACGTTAAATACCCTTAAAATAAGATAATTAATTAATAACAAATAGCTAATAATGGTGTAAAATGAGATTAAGACTAAATAAATAAAATTAAGGTGGTTAATTAATATAAAAAATATAAAATGGTCAGTTATTGACTTTAAAATGGTATAAATGTACATTTGTGCTATAATTACAAAAATTATTGTAATTAGCTAAATGATGCCAATATTGGCTAATTTGTGAAATAATTAAATTCTAAGGGAATTAAATAGGATTATGAATAATATATTGAGCAAGAAAATGTCTTGAAATCATTTATAACATCATTTATGAATAATTGTGGAAAATATTAAATAGACAGGAAAATAAATTTGATAAAAATGCGAAAATTATGGGAAAATACCTCTTACTATATAGAGTGGTTTCAAAGGTATATATGCAAGTTTGAAAATAATTTGAGGAAAAATTGGGTATCAACACCCCTCGTGCATAACATCACTCAGAATTAGTCCATCGGCATACCTCACAATCACTCAAAATCAGCCCCTCGGGCAACCTCACAGCCACTCATGCCTCCCAATCACTCGTCACTCGCCACTCGACACTCGCACTGAGTAGGTACCTGCACTCACTGGGGGTGTACAGACTTCAGAGGGGCTCCTACAACCCAAGCAATATATATATATATATATATATATATCAAACCAAATCATGGCATCAAATCACTCAGGCTCTCAGCCTCTCATACACAAAAAATAGTGCAACATAATGTGGCACGCAACCTGATCCCATAATATCCTAACAACACAGGCCCTCGGCCTCACTCAGTCAGAAACCTTTCAAGCCACTCGGGCTATCAGTAAAACAGGGTGCTCCGCCAAAAATATCATTTTATTCATCAAATATAGTAAATAAGACTGAGTTTCGAAATCTGTTAAATATGGCATGATTGAGTTAAAATCATAAATAAACACAGTGAGGAAATAACAGTAAAAAGCCCCTTAGGGTCCAAACAACTTGGCACAAGGCCTAAATACGGCATTCAGCCCAAAATATAGTAATAATCTCTAAAACACGAAATATCATATATTTCTAGTCAAATACGCAACTTAATAGTCGCTACGGGACAGACCAAGTCACAATACCATACGGTGTACGCCACGCACCCATCATCTATCATGTGCGCCACTCCGAAATAGTGATATAATGTGAAATTCGAGGTCTCATACCCTCAAGACAAGATTTACAATCATTACTTACCTAAAGCCAGGTGAAAATCTACTCTGCAACGCCTTTGCCACTCGACTCGGCCTCAAATTGTCCCGAATCTGTTAAAAACAGATTTACACCATCAATATACACTAAAGGAACAAAGCACACGCGAAAATAATCAAATTTCATCCAAAATCCCAAAATTTGCCAAACCTGGTCCCCAGGCCCACGTCTCATAATTCAATAAAAATTACAAAACGAGAATCCTTATTACCTCACGAGTCTCCCCATATAAAATTCATCAAAATCTGACATCGAATGGCCATCCAAACCCCCAAAATCAACTCTCTAATTCTCCTCCATATTTCCACAACTTTCACCCCAAAGTCCTAAATTAAATGATAGAAATCAAGACATAATCATGGAATTTAACCAAATTTGAGTGAAGAATACTTACCCCAATCACTTCACTAAAAATCCTCTTCAAAATCGCCTTCTCCCGAGCTCTCTATTGAAATGTTGGAAGTTTAGACTAAACCCTCAACTTTTGAACTTTAACATTCTGCCCAGCTATTTACATCATCGGGAACGCGGTAGCTCCCTCGCGTTCGCGAAACACAAGCTTCCTCAGGCCAAAATTCCCTTCTTCGCGAACGCGAGGGCCCACCCCCGAACGCGAAAACCACTCATATCGACCTTACGCGAACGCGAGACACCCCTCACGAATGCGTAGGCTTAGTTTCATGAAGCTCCACATGACCGTTGACTCTACGCGAATGCGGGACCTACATCGGAAACGCGAAGAACAACCCAGCTGCCTCACTTAACATCCCTTTGCGAACGCAAAGAAGGATTTCTCTGCAACAAACACCAGAAAATCTGCCAACTTTCAAAACCAAGAATTGGTCTGTTAACCACCCGAAACTCACCCGAGGCCCTCGGAACCTCAACCAAACATGCTAACACATCCCATAACATCATTCAAACTTAGTCTAGCCTTTGAACGACTCAAAACAACACCAAATTAACCTCGGATTCAAGACTAAGAACATAAAAACTTCTAAATTGCACACACGTCACAAATGACACTACAGACCTACTCCAATTTCCTGAATTCAATTCTGACCCCGAAAGCTAATTTTCCACTGCCGACCGGAAATCGCCAAAAATTCAATTTCGCCAATTCAAGCGTAATTCTACCGTGGACCTCCAAATAACATTCTGAACACACTCCTAAGTGCCAAATCACCTAATGAATCTATCCAAATTATAAAAACCACATTCTGAGGCCATATACCTATAAGTCAACGTCCGAATGAATTTTCCAACTATTTAACCAACTTAAGAGACTAAGTGTCTCATTTCTTTCAACAACAACTCTGAACCCGAGCCAACCGACCCAACACAACATTAAAGAACTGAACAAAAAATAATAAGGCTGAAATAGGGGAAATGGGTTTAAACTTCACGGAACGACCAGTCGGGTCGTTACATATGGATTGTTGGGAGGATATTCACCTAATTGGGAATAATCAGGATTTGGTTGGGAGTTGTTTCAAAGCTCAATGAGAATGTTTATTTTATATTAGGTCAGAATTGGGTACTCTTGTTAGCTTGATATCATTGTTATGTTACCGGGAAAAATGGATGTTATTTTTGCCCCTGGTCTATGTTATGTGCTACTCTCTTATGATGTGATGGGCTTTGGGGTTGTATGACTACTCTCCACGCATGTTGTAATTCTTTTCAGGCCTCTTGGCGATATGGGCAAGATAGCCCTCGTGATGTTGATTTTCTCACTGCACCTTAGTATTGTTTGGTTTCTCCAATGTTTTATTTTTTTAATTTATTTTTCCCACAATTTACTTGTGCACTCTTTTGTGCTTGACATTAGTATTCCTGTGATTAGTTAAAACAAGCACTTTATCTTGATGAGTATATGGGAGCGGGCTGCACGCCGCAACGGATGTTATGTGGGATACCCTTTTCTTATGTTTATATTGTGCCTTGTTATTCCTCTGTGGGATAAGTTATTGAACTGTACTTTTTCATTATAACTGTTTCACTTGTTAGATAATCCTCGTACCTTGCTTTCCTTTTATTTTTCATGGGTTATTCCTTGTTGGGTGTACGGACCCTGTTAGGTGAGAATATGTGTGGTCCCGTGATGAGTTGTTAGCTGGGCTGCTAGTATTGGCTGAGATGAGGTTCTTAGACGTGAGGTTTGCACTATCATACTGGGCTGAGGAGTGGTTTTAAGGATGATGATATTTCCACTCAGATTTGGGCAATGACTCTTGAGGGACGGGAGACCTTCTTGGCTTATTGACTTCATGAGTGGTTGCGATTTTCTTCATGTTTCTTGTGTCATGATTAACGTCGTGGAAGTCAGGAACAAGGTTTTATTCAATGTGAAGTATAATGACGGCATCCAGAGTGTTATTGGACAACTATGATGATCACAGGGTATTACTACGGGCATCTGAATTATGTGGAACAACATGTAATTGTGCCCTAGGTTGAAATTGTGGCTCGATTCAGCTTTTTTAGGTTTGTACAGTGGTATGATGCGAGATTTGGGTCCTATGATAAATTTCAGACGTTGAGATTTGGGTTCTGTCATAAGGCTATGGACTAAGAATGAAGTGAGATCTCCAGTTAAATTGTGTTGTCAGTCCTACATAGGTTTGGGGTGATGGGGAATCACCCCCGGGTGTATGTATGGCGAGCTCATGCAATGGTTTGATGGCTTTGGAACGACTCTGGGCACGTTCGAGGACGAACGTATGTTTAGGCGGGGGAGGATGTAATGACCCGACTGGTCGTTTCGAGCAATTGCGTCCATTTGGCAGTTTGAGGTCATAAGTAGCTTCACTCAATGTATTACGACTTGCGTGCATCATCGGTTTGGGTTTTTGAGAGGGTCGGAAAGGATTTGAGAAGTGACTCTCATTTTAAGAGTCCGAATTTGAAGAATTGACCCAGGGTTTGACTTTTGAGTATTTGACCTCAGATTAGAGTTTTGACGATTCTAGTAGGTCCGGATAGTGATTTTGGACTTGGGCGTATGCCCGGAATTTCATTTGAATATTTCCAAAAGGTTTCGGCATCATTTGGCGGAAGTTGGCAATTTAAAGATTTAGGATCTTCCTAAGTTTGACATTGGTTTGACTTTAAGGCTATCCAGTCTGGATTGTGGTTTTGGAATTTGGAATAGGTCCATTTCATCAATTGGAGATTGCCTGCAAAATTTGGTGTCGTTTGGAGTTGATTTGATGGGGTTCAGGCGCTTGGTTGCAATTCTTGAAGTTCTTGAAGTTTAGTTTGATCTTCATGCACTTTGGCGTCCGATTCTGGTTTTAGAAGTTATTTTTATGATTTGAGCGTGCGAGCGAGTTCGTGTTGTGTTTCTGGACCTGGGTGTATGATTGGCTTGGATCCTCGAGCGCTCGGGTGAGATTCAGATTGGTTTCGGAATGATTTCTTTCATAACCTTTGATTTCCGGTTCTAGTGTCAGAGCATTTGCGATGTTTTTGTCGCAAATGCAACTACCGCAATTGTGAAGCAGCCTCGCATTTGTGAAGCTGGGTTGCTGAGGAAAGGACTTGCATTTGCGAGGAAATTTTCGCTTTTGTGAGGCTTGTTGAATCCGCATTTGCGGACTCAGCATCGCATTTGCAATAAAGGCCTCAGCTGAGTTTGTTCACATTTGCTATCTAGTGGACGCTTTTGCTAAGATACAGTGTTCACATTTGCGACACTCTGGTCGCATTTGCGAAGGCAGCAGGGAATTCCTATCTCCGGTTTTGTAATAATTTGTTCACATTTGCGGGGTCGCATTTGCGAACCCCCTGTCGGAAATACGATATCTGCATCCTGTTAAGTGCTGAGAATTCCAAGTTTTTACTTCATTTTTCATACTTTTGAACCCTAGCTTCGAGGTGAGGCGATTTTGTGAAAAGCTTTTCATACCAAGTCATTGGGTAAGTATCTTTAATCAATTTCGAACAATATTTGTAACGACCCGGTCCGTCGTTACGCAGTATACACATCTACTACTTTATTTCTGTCTTGTAGTAGCTCGGTTAGACTATTCGTGAAGTGTTAGGGTTGGTTGGTTCGAGTTCGGAGTGAAAATAGAGTGGATTGAGACACTTAGTATCTAACTAGAGCTTTAGAGTTGGAAAAGTCAACCTGGAGTTGACTTATTGATAACCGACCTCGGAATGCGGATTTCATGGTTCGGATAGCTTCGTTAGGTGATTTGGACTTAGGAGTGTGTTCAGAATATTTTTAGGACGCCCGGTGTAGATTTAGGCTTGAATTGGCGAAGTTAGTATTTTGGCGAATTCCGGTTGATAGGCGATATTTTTATCGAGGGTCGGAATGGGATTCTGAGAGTTTCTGTAGCTTTGTTAGGTAATTTTTGACTTGCCCGCAAATTTTCAGGTCATTCGGAGATGGTTTGGTTGGGTTTTTGATCAAATGCGTGTTTCGGAAGTTTTTGGGAATCATAGGCTTGAATTGGATGAGAATTTATGGTTTTGATGTTGTTTTCGGTGTTTTAATGGCTCGACAAAGTTTGAGTAACCATGTTTGATTAGTTGGTATGTTTGGTTGGGGTCCCGAGGGGCTCGGGTTTGATTTCTGACGTTAAACGGAGAAAATTGTAATTGAAATGCAGCTGAAGCTGCTACTCCTGATGTGATCGCACCTGCGATGCTTGGGCCGCAGGTGCGGACATAGCAGGCGCGAGAGTGAAGGCACAGGGGAGGAAATTCATCGGAAGGGCGGAAGGAGATTTGCACCTGCGAGGTCGTAGGTGCGGGAAATGGGTTCGTAGGCGCGGGCTCTGAGTGTTAAGTGAAGGACCGCAGGTGCGGTCAATATGTCGCCCCTGCGGTACCACTGTTGCGATAAAGAGTCCGCAGGTGTGAAGTCTGGGATTTTAATTGAGTTCCACAGGTGCGGTTAAAACGTCGCGCCTGCGGAGTCGCAGGTGCGAGAAATATACTGCTGTTGCGGAAATGCCTGGGCAGAACTATAAAAAGGAAGCCTTCGCAAAATTTGTCCTTTTTCACCATTTTTACACACGGGTTGGAGGTTTTGAAGGGATTTTGAAGAGGGATTTCGTTGTTTCTTAAAGGAGGTAAGTTTCTTGGACTCAAAACTCGTTATATTGTGCATTAAGAACGATTTTAGGTTGAAATCATGGGTAAAAACAGTAGAAAAATGGTGGTTAGGGCTTGGGTTAAAGAGAGGAAGAATGGGGGAATTGGAGGACCATTTGAGGTCCGATTTTTGTGTTCTAGGTATGGTTGGACTCGGGAAAAGACAAGGAACCTAGTGTTGTGAAAATTTCTGACTTTCGAGACATGGGCCCGAGGGCCGGGTTTTGACCGAATTCGGGATTTTGGTATTTTTGCTAAATTTTGATTTGGGGACTGTTCCTTAGCACATTGTGACGCCATGTAATTGATTATTGATAGATTTGGAGCATTTGGAGGCCGATTCTCGAGGAAAGGGCCAGGCCGAGTAGAGTTGAGCCGGTTTCGAGGTAAGTAACGGCTTCAACCTTGGAATTGAGGGGTTTAAAACCCCAATGTGCATGCTAATTGATGATGGCTACTATGATACACTCGCCAAGTGACGGGCATATGAGTGTTGGTTGAATTGTTGTGGCCCGGCTTATCCTCAGGCACGGTTTAACTGTTGTTCCACCATGATATCGATACTATGAAGGCTATTAATGCGTAAAAACTAAAAGAAACATAACGAGTACAAATGATAAGACTTCATGTCTATATGTGGAGACCGGAAAAGGGTCCATTACTGTTATTTCCATTTCGAACCTTACTTGTGCATACTCAGTCTGGTTATTATACATATATTCGTATTTCAGTCTCAGAATTCATTTATTTATCATGCATTGCCATTGTTTGGGCTGTTACATAATGAGAGTATTGTGAGGAGACTGGTAATTCTGACTGAGTATGGGCCTAGAGCCAAATGTTGATATGATATACCCTTCGTGGGTTTTATATACATATAGCGCTTGGGCCATATCCTTGGCGGCCTCCGGAGTCTTTACACCCCCAGTGAGCGCACAGTTATTGAGGGATGGATTTCCCTGGTACAGATTATGGATGAGTATGATATCCCGGAGATGGATTTCTCGGAAAGGCTGAATTGGCCTGCTCCCTCGGTACTTAGTGACTCAGTCACCACATCGTACATGTTACGGGGTGGATTTCCCTGGGCCAATGGCCAATTATGTGTACCGAGAGGACTACTTGTGAGAGTTGCATGATACATACATGGCATTTAATTGTTATATACGGATATTGTAACTGATATACTCGGTTATTCCTGAAATAGTCATTATTTGAAATCTGTTTTACGGAGGTTGAGTTCGTCACTGCTTCCTCAGACCGTAGGTTGTTTTCATTACTTACCTGCACATTGTGTGTGCAGATCCAGGTGCACTGAGAGTTGACGCGGAGCGGTGATAGCAGTTATTCTCCCAGAGCCGACGAGGTAGCAGCTGGCGTTTGCTGTCCCGTGCGTCTTTTCCCTATTCTTCCCTTCTGTATTAGAACTTTGAAACTTGAACTTCAGTATTATTATTCTCAGTTGTATTGATGTTAGTAGCTCATGACTGCGTGACTCCAGATCCTAGGTTGATTGTTGGAGCTTGATTTCCTTTGTTAGACTGTTTTAAATGATTAAAAATGTCAGTATTTCTATGAATTGAGCCAATGATGAGTAAATTTCTCTAGTAAATGAATTGAGTGTTATTGTAACGGTTGGCTAGCCTGGTTCCATGACAGGCGCCATCACAACCCGGAAACGGGTCGTGACAAGTTGGTATCAGAGCACTAGGTTGAATAGGTCTCACCAGTCATGAGCAGGTTTAGTAGAGTCTTGCGGATCGGTACGGAGACGTTTGTACTTATCTTCGAGAGGCTGCAGAACCCTTAGGAAACTTCATATCCTTGAATTCTGTCGTACGACTCTGTTGATTCTTGGAACTAAACTCTCATTGTTTCATCTTCTCACAGATGGTGAGGACT
>ML269118.1:0-45012 GCA_005239495.1 Nicotiana undulata
CAACACAACGCTAAAACTCAAAATCACCCTCCAAAACCCCTAAATTCAACACTTAAGAACTTGAAATTTTCTGATTCTATAACGATGCACCGGACCGGCCCATACAACTCGGAATGACTTCAAATTTCGCGGACAAGTCATAAATGACGCAACAGAACCATTCCCGGTCTTGGAATTTCATTCGGACCTCGGGATCATAAAATCACCTTTCAAGCCCAATTTCAAATTCTTTAAAAACCTCGAAACTTCATTAACTCTAAATCTCTCATTTTGATCCGAAACCAATCAAATCAAGTCCGTTTTACACCAAATTTCATAGATAGGACAAATAACATATAATAAATCTATTTCGGGCTCCGGAATCGTAATGCGGGCCCGGTAACACGGCTTTCACATAATTACTCATTTTCACAATCCTTTATTATTTCCTGAAAACCATTTTCTTTAAAAATTCATTTATCGGGCATGGGACCTCGAAATTCGATTCCGGGCATACGCCCAAGTCCCATATTTTCCTACGGACCCTCCGGGACCGTCACATCATGGGTCCGAGTCTGTTTACCAAAAATGCTGACCAAAGTCGACTTTATTCAATTATTCAATTCAAAAATCCCATTTTAATCAAATTTTCACATGGAAGCTTCCCGGCTACCTGCCCGGGCTGCGCACACATATCGAGGTAAAATTAACAGAGGCTTTCGGGGCCTCGAAATACAGATTTAGCTGAAATTACTTAGGATGACCTTTTGGGTCATCACAGTCACGACCACGTGCGTCATCATTACGCGTCTTCCCAATACACTGCGTCATTTCTCGAGCCTCTGCCGTTTCGGTTTTAGGGACACTAACGAATTTGCGTCGATTCGAGCGCCATAGTTGTTTATAAATAGAGGGTGAGGAGTTTCTAAGTGAAACTTTCACATTTCTTACTTCATATCTGCATTCTGCTTCCTCTTCTTCTTCTTCTTCATCAATCCTTGCCTCTTATTTCTTCTTATTCATCAGTTCTTGCCTGACATTTCTTCTTATTCATCAATTCTTGCCTCCTATTTCTTCCACCATCAACACTCATTCTTTTCCGGCTCCACCGCATACATACTATCAAAAAATGACCAATTCGACTCCCAAGTCTGATATAGTCTCTGATGCTACCCCATTGTCAGTGGCTATGCTTTCTAGTGGCGGTGAACCGAGGGTCAAGGAAGACAAAAGCTTTCTTACCGTGGAGGAGGTTATTCCACGCAACCCAACGTCTAGGAACGACTTCTCATAAGAGCTCATTCAGGACCCTGAGCTGGTATTGTCCGAGATGGGGTCGAAGTAATTCTCCGCACTCAGATCCAAGTACTACATCCCCACTCATATTGATATCATTCCCGCAGGGGACGACGTGATACAGCTCCGTCGGCCCAGGTATTGCACATTCTACACCTATTCATTCTTGATAGGCTTTATTATTCCTCTTCTTCCATTAGTAGAAGAGTTCTATCGTTTTTACGGTGTCTGCCCGGCTCAGTTCTCCCCTACCTTTACAAAACATTTCTCATGTTGACGAAAATCGCAGAGTTGGCCGGCTCCGAAGTCTCCGTCTGTCACCTTCTGCACCTTTTCGTGTCGAGCTTCTATAGAGGCACAATGATTCATCTTCGCCACCGTGGAACCAAAGGGCTGGTGGCGAGGATGGACGACAAGGCGAACCGCCGATTTTTGGTTCAGCTATTTTTATATCAAAACCGAGCACGTGGTGGAGAACCCGTGCGGTTTTCCTGAGCAATGGAATTCCAATCGTAAGTATTTTTACTATTTGAAGTACGCTTGCTCACTTTTCTTCGTGTTTTTTTTACTTATTTTTCTTTTGTAGATGAGAGACGTCCATCTTCCCTAATTGCCGACATCTGCGACTGGGTAGCCCGCGTCCTGCCTCACACCGTGCGGATTCGTGACTAGGTATTCTTCAATAAGAGGTTTGGGCCCAAGACTTCGACCAATAAGTTGGATTTCGGCTTTATAGCCATTTCGTCTTCGTTATAGCCTGTTGCTATTCATCGTTGTTTTTTTTGACATGGCTCCTTTTGTGTTAGGTCGACGGGCTTCCAAGAAGGTGAAGGCTCCCGTACCTGCATTCCGCCAGGCGGTCGCCTTGGCCAGGATGCAGTTCGTACTGGCTGAATCCGTACGGAGTGATCGTGTAACGACCCAGTCATTTGTTCTGAGATTTATAACTTTGTTTCCCCCATTTATGCTTCTTTATGTGTTGTTCAACTGTGTTGAGTTATATCGAGTTGGTAGGTTTGGGTCCGGAATAGTTTTGGAGTGAAATAAGACACTTAGTCTCTTAGTTAGAAAGTTAAGTTAGAAAAGTTAAGCGGAAGTTGACTTATGAATAAATGAACTCATTGGATGATTTTAGACTTAGGAGTGTGTCTGGAATGTGATTTGGAGATCCCTGGTAGAATTAGGCTTGAATTGGCAAAAGTTAGAAATTTGGCGATTTTGGTCGACAGTGGAAAATTAAGTATCGGAGTCGGAATGGAATTCCCGAAGCTGGAGTAGGTTCGTAGTGTCATTTGACGTGTGTGCAAATTTTGAGGTCATTCGGACGTGGTTTGATAGGTTTCAGTGTCGTTGGCGAATTTTGAAAGTTTAGAAGTTTAGAAGTTCTTAGGCCTGAATTCAAGGTTTATTTGGTGTTTTGGTGTTGTTTTGGGTGTTTCGGAGGTTTGATTAAGTTCGGTTAGTGATATATGACTTGTTGGAATGATTGAGTCAGGTCCCGAGGGCTTCGGGTGAGTCTCGGATAGGTTTGGGTTGTGTTGCCCTCGTTTTTCTTATGTTTCGACGCCCTTTCTTCAAGCATAAATGATATCATATTGAACAAATGAGCTCCGATTTCTTTTTTTGATTGAAGCATTAGATCCGTATCGTAATTACGGACCAGTAGCAAAAAATAATCGTTGAATTTGGACATCGTATGAGGATGTTATGGTCATTTTACTAAAAATTAGGTTGCTAGATTTTTCAGATTAATTACGTAATTGCCAGTGACGGCGTATCTAAAAATCTGCACTATTTGCAAATGCTGAAACCAACATACCTCAATCATTATAAGGTCAAATTGAGTGATTCAAAAGCCTTACTTGACTAGAATTTCACAAGGAGTCCATTGGAGGCATAAAAAGCGAGTTTCGGGATCATTTGGCACGAGAAGCGAGGCATAATAGCTGGAAAAATATATATATATATAATTAGGATTTATTCATTCGGTCATATTTAAAGTTGGGGAGCTCGGATTTGGGCAATTTTGGAGGCAATTTTCACCATATGGATTGGTGTAAGTGTTCTCTACTCGATTTTTGTTATATTGCATAAATCCATCTTTGTTTTGGGGATTTGATTGATGATTTGAAAGTGAAATTGAGGGAGTTAGGGTTTGAGTTTTGGAGAGTTTTAAGTAGGGATTTGAGGGACCAAACGGAGTCCAATTTTTATAAATTTTATATGGTTAGACTTGAGAGAGGACGGGGGTTTTGATTCTGCCATTGTTGACTGAATTCGAGACATGGGCCTGGTGGTCGGGTTTTGGCCGATTTCGAATTTTTGGCATATTTTGTAGTTTTTATTGTGGAATTTGATTCGTTAGCCTATGTTGATGGTATTAATCTAAGTATGGTTAGATTCAGAGCTTTTGGAGTCCGAGTCCAGAGAATAGGGCATCCCGGAGTAGGATTTTACGTTGTTAAGGTAAGTAACAGTTTTAACTCTGGTTTTGAGGGTATAAACCTGGAGAATTTGATAACGTGTGACTGTTCGGAGGTGATACCCACGCTCGGGGGAGGGCGTATGTGTGTATACCTCGAGGGATTGAGACTTGGTCCGTCCCGTGAGGCCTCATGGACATCATATGTGTTTACGGAATTACTTGTTGTCAAACTTGTCTGCCTTAATGTTAGAGATCATGCTTAGGCTTTATTCATGCTCACATTATTTCTACTCAGTCATAGAAATTATTTTACATGTTTACCTCAGTCTCTATTATTTGCTAATATGTTGTGATACTTGATGTGGGTTGTGTTCCCTTATTTGTTGATGATGGTGAGGCTAGTGAGGTACATGATTGAGTAAGGTCGAGGGCCTAGTTGTGAGTATATTAATACCATAGCGCGTGAGTTGTCCCCCTAGCACGTGAGCTGACCGTGCGAGTCCAGGTATTAATACCATAGCGCGTGAGTTGTCCGCGTAAGACGTGAGCTGACTGTGCGGATCCATGTATTGATATTATGGAACGTGAGTTGTCCGTGCTTAGCGCTTGGGCTTTGGGAGCCCCTCCGGAGTCTGTACATACCCCTAGTGAGCGCATGCACCTATTGAGTGTTGAGTGTATTGAGTGCTGAGTGATGGAGTGACATTGCTGTGAGGTTGCATTTACTTTTGATGTTGCTACATTTACCTGTTAATTTCTTTGTGACATTTGTTGGTTTTATTGAATTTACCTGTTTATTCATGTTTATTGTAAATTATGAAAATAAATAATTGGACTGTTTTACTTAGCTCGTCACTACTACTCAGTTCCTTAGTTATTTCTATTTCTACTGAGTCAGTTATACTCATACTACACCCTGCACTTTATGTGAAGATCCAGGTGAGTTAAAGCGCGACGATCGTTGAGTTCATGCCGACTATCTGTGGAGATTGCAAGGTAGCTGCTAGCGTCCGAAGAACCTTCTTACTCCTTTTGTCATTTCCTCATTTGGACAATTAGACAGTTTATATACCTTAGTTCATAGTTTTAGACGCTCATGACTTAGTGACACCCCGTTGTTTGGGGCTCGCTTTCGTATTTTTTTTAATATTATATTTGGAGTTGGTTTGGTTTATGAAAAATTCAAATGTTGAAAATGTTTTATTAAATTCTTATAATCGAATTAGTACTAATATTTTTAGGAAATAGGCTTGCCTTGTAACACTATAGGCGCCATCACGACATGGTTAGATTTTGGGTCGTGACAGATCATCCCCTAACCCTGTCATTGGGTGACTCCGGTCCGCAGGCAGCCGTTATGTCGGCCGAGACCACAGCCCACCGAGTTTTGCATCTGATCAACGAGTCATCTCCCTATGAGGAGGAGGAGGCACCGCTGAAAAGGTGGAGGGTAGAGACTGGCAGGGTAAACGATGTCGATGTCGCGCCTGAGAGGCCGATTGTTTTGGATGCGGAGTCGGCGCATCCAGCGGGCATTGAGGCTGCTGCCGCGCCGGAGATAGCCACAGAGAAGAGGCAGTTGGAGGCAGAAGGGGCCACCACAGGAGAGCAACGTGCACGAGCAACTGAGGTTGGCTCGTCATCTGCGGATGGGAGAGGTAAAACCGTCCTCATAGAAGATGATGAGTCAGGCTCCGACATCGACCCCAAGGAGCTACGGGACTTTGAATAGAGGTTTACCCGAGTTGAGATAAGGACTGAGGGATATAACCGGAACATTGTCATCCCCGTGGATTATAACCTCTTGGTTAATTCAAAACGGGTGGTTCCGGTTTTCGTTCCTTTGTGTGAGGTTTCTGAGAACACGATGCTGCAGAAGCTTAAGGATGCGGACCTGTCGATGGGCATCTCTGGCATGGCCCTGCGGGTAAGCTCTCCTTCCACGTTTTAACTTTCATTCACTTCTTTTATGTTGTTTGCCTCTGCTGATCCGTCTTCTTTTGTCTACCAGACCCCCATTTTGGAGATTGAGCGTGATCAGCGGGAAGAGAAAAGGGTGGCCCTCTACAAGAAGATGGAGTCCAAATACAGAGAATACCGTTCCAAGCACCGAACGCTGGTCAACATACTCAGCGAGGACACCCAGTTTCAGACACTTCGTATGAGCTGAAGCAAAAATATGAGGAGCTGAGGGAGAAGGATGGTGAGCTCATGAGGACCATTGGTAGGTGCAGCATGCTTGAGGGGACGATGAGAGCTAAAGAAGACGAGCTCGAGGTGAGCAAGGGAGTGATGGCGGAAAATGCTGATCTTCAGGCTCAGGTGGCGTCCTTAAAGGTCGAGCTCGAATAGAGTGAAGCTAGGGCTATCGGCTTGAGGGGAAAGTTGACCGCCAGAGTTGAAGCGGGTTGAGAGAGCTGGAATGGCTACCGTGGCGGAGGCGGCTGCACTTGGGGGTACTCTTCGCGTCTGCAGGTCCGAGCGGGCTAGTGAAGTAGAAATGTCGGCGCTTAAGGAAGCGAGGCTTGAAGAGTGGATAATTGGTCTGGAGGCAGATGTGTCAGACCTGAATGAGCTGATTGCTGCTCTGAAAGCCGAGAAGGCGCAGCAGCAAGCCCAGTTGTCTACCTCTCATACTTCCACTTATCCAAGTGTGTCAAGAGAGTTGTATGAGAAGTGGGTTCATGCTGAGGCCCAACTTGATATATATAGGGCTCTGATGACGGTCGGGAAGGCTTTTGAGACGGAGTTTGAGGACGCTCGTGTCAAGCCACATGCAACTCGTGACGCCTGTGGCTATGACCCCAGTACGCCCAACATGGACGACGACGAAGATGATTTAGACGGGCTTGCTTCTGATCCTTGGTATGATGATGAGTATGCCGGCGACGCTGGTGATGGCGGAGATGATGCAGTGTGATGTTTTTGTACTTAGTTTTTGTTTTTTCCTTTCTTTTCTTTGTGTGGGGGCGTCTTTCAGGCCCTTTGTAAGATGTTTTTGGAATGGAATGATTTGAATGGAACGATTTTTTATTGTGTGTTTTCGGCTCTTTTCACTTTTCTGTGAATGTATCCCTTTGTAAGAGTTCTTGACCTTCAGTTGGTTCGAACGCTATCGGTCGTTAAGACATTCGCTCGAGGTGGAATATAACTTGATTCGAACGAGGTTGAATGTTATCCTTGAAAAATAATTCGAACGAGGTCAAATATAAGTCGACTTGAACAATGTCGAATACGGACTTGAAAAATAATTCGAACGAGGTCGAATGTAAGTCAATTCGAATGAGGTCGAATAAAAGTCGAATAGAAGGATGTCGAATGTGGACTTGAAAAATAATTCGAACAAGGTAAAATGTAAGTCTATTCAAACGAGGTCGAATATAAGTCTATTCGAACAATGTCGAATATAAGTCTATTTGAACGATGTCGAATGCAGACTTGAAAAATAATTCGAACGGGGTCGAATGTAAGTCAATTTGAACAATGTCGATTGTAGACTTGAAAAATAATTCGAACGAGGTCGAATATAAGTTGATTCGAATGATGTCGAAGGCAGACTTGGAATTAATTCGAACGAGGTCGAATATAATTCAATTCGAACGATGTCGAATGTAGACTTGAAAAATAATTCGAACGAGGTCGAATGTAAGTCAATTCGAATGATGCCGAATGTAAGTCGATTAAAATGATGTCAAATGCAGACTTGAAAAATAATTCGAACGAGGTCGAATGTACATTTCCTGCGTTGGCGTGATATGTAAACTTGGCGGAGTCATGTAAGAACATCATATATTCAATTGTTTATACATTCATTGGAGAGTTTTACATGTTTCTGCTCAGTTCGTACATACATTCGAGAAGTCCCAGTCTATCTAGTCCCTTCATCGGTCGGCCTGGAGATGTGGTCGATAGGACGCGATGAACTTAACACTTAAACTTCAAGATTCCCTCTTCGTCGCCTCGTTAAAAACCTCCCCGAGAAAACCCAATTGGGACAAAACTCGGGTGAGGAAAAAAAAGTACGACTTGGAGGCCGTCTATCTCTAAAAGTTGAAGTATTTGAGGTAGGCGACGTTCCAATTGTTTGGTAGTAGTTTTCCCTCCATTGTTTCTAGCTGGAACTACCCTTTGTCTTTGCTCGCTTGTGTTTTTGCCTTGAGTACATAGTCCTCGACTTTGAGTGGCCTGACTTTGTCTTTTTTGTTGTAGTACCGTTCTACTTGCTGTTTTTGAGCTATCATTCTTATGTAGGCCATGTCTCTCCGCTCGTCGGCTTCGTCGAGGTCTTGCCTTATGCTTTCGTCGTTACTTGGACCGCTCTTGTTGGAGTATCTTAAACTTGGTACACCGACTTCGACCGGTATTACTGCATCAGTCCCATAGACTAGTGAATATGGTGTTTCTCCTGTGCTTGTTTTCGGTGTGGTGCGGTATGCCCATAGCACTTCTGGTAGTAATTCCGACCAAAGTCCCTTGGCGTTCTCGAGCTTCTTTTCATGATGTTTAATATTGTTTTGTTGGAGAACTCTGTCTGGCCGTTTCTTTCTGGGTGATATGGAGGGGAGAGTATTCTCTTGATGTGCTATTTTTCCAAGAACTCGGCGTTCATTTTCCCAGCAAACTAGGGTCCGTTGTCGCAACAGATTTCCTTGGGGATGCCGAAGCGACATATGATATTTATCCATATGAATGTGATGACCTTTTACCCGCGTATTTGGGCGAATGCACCTACTTCCACCCATTTTGAAAAGTAGTCAGTTGAAACTAAAAGGAATCATGCATGACCTCGTCCCGCTAGGAGGGGTCCGACGATGTCCATTCCCTTTTTGATGAAGGGACAAGGCGAGGTGACTGAGTGGAGGTGCTCGCATGCTTAGTGAATCATGGGAGCGTATGTTTGGCATTTCTAGATCCTTTTGACGAAGTCGGCGACCTCTTTTTTCATAGTGGGCCAGTAATAGCCTGCTCATATGAGACATCTAATGAGGGCTCGATTACCGGTATGAGATCCGCGGTGGCCCTCGTGTACTTCTTCGAGGACACGCCATGTTTGGTTTGGTCCTAAGAATTTTCCCAGGGGACCGCCAAACGTTCTTTTGTACAAGTCGCTACTGATAATGTTGTACCTGTCCGCCTACATTCGAAGCTTCTTGGCTTCTTTTTTATCGGGTCGGAGCACTCCGTCCTGCAAATATGAGATAATACGATTACTCCAGTCCCAAGTCATGTTTATAGTACGTACCTCGATCTGATCTATTGATGAATGGAGGAGAGTGACCACGTTATCTTATCCGATCATGCTTCTAGTAGCTGCTGCCAATTTGGCGAGGCCTTCTGTCTCAATGTTCTGCGAACGGGGTATCTGGTCAAGCTGGCATTCTTCGAACTCGGACAGTAGCTTACAGGTCTCGGTATGATATTTTTGTAGCCTTTTTTCTTTGATTTGGAAAGTCCCCATGACTTGATTGACGACGAGTTACAAGTCACATTGGAGGATGACCCATCGTGCTCCATATTTGAGAGCTAGTTTTAGTCCTGCAATTACAGCCTCATACTCGGCCTCATTGTCAGTCATATCGGGACACCGTATGGACTAGCGGATGACTTTGGCCGTCGGGACCTCGCGTACGAGTCCCAACCCAGATCCTAACGCGTTGGAGGCACCATCGGTGTATAGAATCCATAGGTCGAGTAACTTGGAGGAAGTGCTGGAGGCTTCCCTTTCGACCTCGGGCATTAATTTAGCGCTGAAGTCGGCGAGTACTTGCGACTTTATCGTTGTTCGCGACTGATATACTATATCATGCTCGCTCAACTCGATGGCCCACTTAGCCAACCTACCCGACAGCTCGGGTTTATGTAGGATGCTTCATAGGAAAGGTCTTGACCACTGAGATAGGATGACATTGGAAATAAGGTCTAAGCTTTCGTGAAACTACGACTAATTCTAGGGCCAACTTTTCGAGGTGAGGAACCTCTTTTTGGTGTCGACCAAAGTTTTGCTAATGTAGTAGATTGGAGATTGCGTACCTTTATTTTCTCGGACAAAGATTGCGCTTGCCGCAACGTTAGATACGACCAAGTAGATTAGGAGACGTTTACCGGGTTCTGCCTTGGTGAGAAGCGGGGGTGAGGACAGGTATGCCTTTAATTCTCTTAGGCATTGACGCACTCGGAATTCCACTGGAGTCCGTTGTCCTTCTTGAGTACGCTGAATAATTTGTGGCATCTGTCAAAGGATCGTAAGATGAACCTCTATAGGGAGGCTATACGGCCAATCAGCTTTTGCACCTGCTTCTTGCTGGTCAAATTTTCAGGTATTCCTCTATAGCCTTGATTTGGTCGGGATTAAACTCAATGCCTATCTGCGACACCAAAAAGCCGAGGAACTTTCCCGAGGTCATTTCGAAGGCGCATTTCTCGGGGTTCAGCTTCATGACATACTGTTTGAGTATGTTGAAGGCTTCCCTCAGATGGACGATGTGGTCCTCTTCCTTCATGAGGATTTGGTTATAACCTGAATAGGCGTCAAATAAACTTAACAGCTTGTGCCTTGCCATTGCATCGATAAGCTGATCAATGTGAGGCAAGGGGAATGAATCTTTCGGGCAGGCCTTATTCAGATCTATGAAGTCCACGCACACGCACAATTTCCCATTTTTCTTTTTCACCATGACCACGTTATCGACCCATTGGGGGTATTTTGACTCTCTGATAGAATCGTTTGCGAGCAACTTTTCTACCTCTTCGCAGACGGCATTGAATTTCCTTATGATCTGCCTTATCGGCGAGTAGAGTGGGTCGATATTCAGCTTATGTGTTGATATTTCCTTCGTGATTCCTAGCATATCTACATGGGAGAAGGCAAACAAATTTGTGTTGTCAGTTAAAAATTTACGGAATTTACTTAGTTCTGGGATTTTGCGGTCGATGTAGGATTTATTGTTGTGGTCAATTTTATCCAATTGTACGAGATCGAGGTCCTCTACTATTGAACCCACGGCTTCCACGACGTTGGGGTCTTTGATGACGTCACCGCCTGACCCCGACTTCGCTAATTGCTACGCTTTCGTTTCTTCGCCTTTCAACTGTTGAGTGTGTGTGCATTCTTGGGCGATGCGATAGCATTCTTGGGTTGTGCACTGTTCGTCGCGGATGCTAAACACTCCCCATGGGGTAGAAAACTTGATGACCTGATATAGGCTGGACGGGATGTCCCTCATGACGTGTATCCAGGGTCGTCCTATAATGTCTTTATAGGAAGTGTCTTGATTCATGACGTGGAATGTTGTTTCCAGGGTGACTCCCCCTGCCAGAACGGGCAGTGTGATCTCTTCGGAGGTCAATTCAACTGCATTGTTAAAACCTATTAGTGTTATGCGGCGTGGTACTATCTTATCCTCGAGTCTCATTTGCGTGAGTACTCTGGGTGGATAATACACGCGCCGCTTCCGTCGTCTACCATGATCCTTTTTACATCGGTATCTAAAATTCGTAAAGTAATGACAAGAGCATCATAGTGAGGAAAGGCCAAACCGTGGGTATCTGACTTATCGGAAATGGTACTTTCTTCGAGGTCTTCACACCGTTCATGGGTGATCGACCGCTTCAACTTGTGGGTGGTGGTGAATTTCAGGTGATTGATTATCGTGTCGTTGCCTCCGCCGATTATCATTTGGATGGTGCGAGCTGGGGAGGGCGGTTTTGGGGGGCCTTGATGTTGTTCCCACCCATAGGCAAATTGGCTCTTCCTCGGTCGCTCATCAGCTCCCTCAAATGTCTTTGGTGGAGCATGCTTACTACCTCTTGCCGCAAGGCTATATAGTCATCGGTCTTATGGCCTCGTTTTTTATGAAATTCGCATAGGTCATGGTGTTTGGGTCGGACTTCATCTTTTGTGGCCATTTCACTTTGGGGGGGAGGGGGACGATCGTTCTGATGTACGGTTGGTGCCTTTCGCGATTGAGGCGTGGACCTACATGGTCTCTTTGGATGTCATTCTGGTGGTCTTTCCTTGACTCCATCTAGAGAGATGTCAACTGTTGGGTTGTATGTTTAAGGTCGTCCTCGACGGTTCTCACCTCAGCACAATAAGCGTTGTGTATCTCTTCCCAGGTGGTGGGGGGTATTTGATGAGCCTGCTCAACAGTTTTCTGGTCTCCCTTGATCCACTTCTGTTCAGCCCGTTCTGGAAAGCTGCTACTGCCACTCCCTATGACGCGTTTGGGAGGGTCATTATTACTTTGTTAAACCGGGCGAGGAAGTCCCTCAGTCCTTCGTCGGGCGACTGTTTAATGGTAAATATGTCATTCACCCTGGCTTCTGCTTTCTTGGCCCCGACATGGGCGGTGACGAACATATCGTCCATCTCCTCGAATGTCTCTATGAAACGTGCTGGTAATATTGAGTACCATGTTAGGGCTCCCTCGGTCAGGGTTTCGCCGAACTTCTTCAGCCACTTGTTCTTTGGTAAGGTCGTTGCCTTTCACGGCGGTGACGTAGTGGATGATGTGATCTTCAGGGTCCGTTGTGCCGTCATATATTTTTAAGTATGGCGGCATCTTGAAGGTTTTATGTATGGCATGTGGTGCCGCCTCATCGTTGTATGACTGTTCCATGAACCAGCCGACATCCCGTTTTGGCAGAAGTTTTGGGGCGCCTGGTATCTTATCAACCCTCTCTTGGTGTTACCTTATTTGGTCGCGGAGTGCTTTATTCTCGTTTTCCATCTCCTCCATTTTCCTCAGAATAGCAGCGAGGGTGTCATTACCTGCATCATTAACAATGTGAGTGCTACATGTTGGGAGAGGGGCGTGTTACTCGTTGATGGTCCCTGTGATGTAAACTCGTGCATTGTTCCTACTCTCCCCTTGAGCGGGTTTGTCGAGTATACTGTTTTGTGTACTTGTCAGTCACGCCTCCAATAATTTTTTCACTGTTGGCGGTGCTTCCTCCGTCATGGAGGTAGAGGCTCATTTCCCATGAGAAGCGGTAACACTCCCATGATGAGGGGTGAGTCACTCCGCCTTGGTGAGGCACTTGGCGTCACATTCTCCTCGTCATCTCTGTTAACCTCGTTGATGGTGCTTAGGAGGTTAGCAGCGACGCCTGCTACTGCTTTTAATTTTTCCTCTCCATTTCCTGCCATTGTTAGTTCGTGCAAGCAAGGAAAAGAAAGCTTTGTCGTTGTTGTTTGTTTTTTAGATCTAGAAGGAACTAAGATTTTAACTAGAAAATTTCCACAGACGGCGCTAAATTGTTTGACCAAAAAGTGTTAACCTTTTTTTTAAACTAATTAAGTAGAGTAATAATGGAAAAATCCTAGTTAAACATTATAAATTCTAGATCTATAACTAGAAAATATCAGCGATATGGGGCCTATTCAAGATTATTAAATATCGAGTATATTCTCAATGATTATCAATGAATAGGAGAATAATGGTGGAATATAAATGTGACAGATGGCAATAAATGTAAATAGAAAGAATTTATCACCCAAATACTGAATGACGTGGATGATTCCTCCTTCTGACACTAACATGTGACAATAAACTATGAAGATGGACAAAGTGTTCTTGGATCTTGTGAGTGGAAAAGTAGAACAAAAAATGAAATCAAACAGGAGCGACAAGACAAGCTTTTTGTGTATATTCTTGAGAGTCAACTTCTTACAAAATGCTTTTACCAAAAAAGTGAAGATCCCTTTTTTGTTCCATATCTCTTACTATTTACAAGGGTTATTCCTAAGAAACCCTAAAAAGTACAATTGAAGAAATATTCAGTAGAATATTCCTTTTCATAATTCTAAGACTATCTTAGCTGTTACTACTACTCTTTCTCTACCCGACCTCGGTCCTGGTCTCTCGCTTGGTAATTCCTCGCTACTGTGCCTTACTCGACTCGGCCATAACTCGTCCATTTGCATTCGCTGAGCCTAGCCGGATTTTGCCCCATACGTTTTGACCTTGACGTTGTGATAATATTTCATCTACGAAGTTAGGTTGACTTTTTTGTGCAACTTTTTTTTTCTATTTAATATAAACAGGTTTTTATTTAATTTTCACTTTACATACTATAATCTTGATATTGACTTTCCCGTACGGCAATGGAAATCGATGGCTCTACCTTTCCACGATATTTCAAGAAGGCGTTGTGTCAATTCTTCGAAGCAACTTAATTGAGTTCTTGGTTATCCAGATGGTCACTCATCTTTTATTTCGTAGCACTAAAATCACTAAAATATTTTATAACAAAAAAAGTATTCAGCTTTGTCTAGGTAACAAAGAAACTCATTATATTATTTTTGTAACAAAAAGTCATCAAACTTCGTCAAATATTCACATTTAGTCCCTAAACATGTTTTGGTAACCGAAATGTTTTCAACTTTCCTGGATATCGTCATACAAAATGTCACCTTTATTTCCTCCTAATGACTTGACGTGAAACTAAGGTAAAATCTAGTGAGGTTCTGTGTTAAGAAAATTAGTTAGTAACTTTTTGACAGTTAAGTAGAGTTGATTGACTTTCTCTTACAAAAAATATTTTAGTAATTTTAGTTCAATAAAGTAAAAGTTGAAGAATAATTTATGAAATTAACACGGTAATTGTCGGGAAAATGATGGTTAAATAAACATTAAATAACTTTAATCGGGCGACCAAAACACGATGTCCTTTCTTCAAAACGCAATGTCCTTCCTTCAAAACGCAATGTCCTTCATGTGTTTTGACTATAAAGCCGTAAAGCAATCGCTTGGGCCCCTCTCTTTTCCTATTATTAAAAGATATGTCTACAATTAAAATGGATTAACTTTAATGTGAGGATCATTGTAATAAACAGAAAATGGAATAATTCTTAATGAATTGCTTCCTTACATGGGTAGGATAGTTATTTTTTTTGCCCCATTTACAGGGAGAAGTGCACGATTAGCCACTAAGAGAAGTTGTCTTTATTTTAAAGCCACTATTTAAAATGTCTTTAGTCTTTAGCCACTGCTTTAATAAACCTTAACTTTCCGGACGAAAATACCCTTCTGCTCATGTCCGTAACTTTTGAACATAACATCAGGACTACATGTCCGTAACTTTTGAAGTTGGAACTCTAAGTTCAGGACTTCAGGACTACATGTCCTTAACTTTTGAACTTGGAACTCTAAGTTCAGGACTTCAAGACTACATGTCCTTAACTTTTGAACTTCCAACTCAAACTTCAGAACCAAGTGTCCTTAACTTTTGTACTTATAAGTCAAAGTTGAGGAACAAGTGTCCTTAACTTTTGAACTTGTAAGTCTAAGTTAAGGACCTATTGTCCTTAACTTTTGAACTTGTAACTGTAAGTTAAGGATTGTATGTCCTTAACTTTTGAACTTGTAAGTCTAAGTTAAGGACTGTCTGTCCTTAACTTTTGAACTTGGAACTCAAACTTCAGGACCAAGTGTCCTTAACTTTTGAACTTGTAAGTCTAAGTTAATGACCTATTGTCTTTAACTTTTGAATGTAACTATAAGTTAAGGACTGCATGTCCTTAACTTTTGAACTTGTAAGTCTAAGTTAAGGACTATCTGTCCTTAACTTTTGAACTTGTAACTGTAAGTTAAGGAATGCATGTCCTTAACTTTTGAACTCGTAACTGTAAGTTAAGGACTGCCTGTCCATAACTTTTGAACTTGTAACAAGTAATAATCTTATTCAATTTTCGGTGTTTGGTACGCAAATTAAGAAAAATATTTTCTCAAGAGTATTCATAAATAATTTTGATACAATAAACATGAAGTCATAAACTTTCGAACTAACAACCTTTCGAACCCACAAATCATGCCTCGGTCACCGCCACACACCCACTACAATCCTAGTGAAGTAATCCCAAACAGATAGCTATGCAACAGGATTGAAAATAAATAGATGATCAGTGGACTCCACTGTATGTAGGTAATTAAATGACAACATCTACACATTTGATCTCTTGCTTGGTTTTTCTAATACTGTAAGTCTTTTTTATAATTGTTATGACTGTGCGTTGCTTGATCGATGATCCATCGTAAATAATCTCTTTTATCTTCGCAAGATAATGTAAGATTGTGTACACCAATCCTATGTAAAAAGTAGTTTATTATTCTTGCTGGAAATGTGAGACTTTCCCACATTTGTAGCCTAAAGTTACTTTATAGGCCTTTTAAGTTCTTGTCCATTTTACATATTTTTTTAAGAATACATACTATTAAATGTATATTAAATTAATATTTTTATTTTTTATTTCTATAACAAGAATCAGTTTTATTTGAATTTAAAATTCAAATAAATAGGCACATCTGCTAATAAAATAAATTGAGTTTCGAAAGTTCTGATTTTTGCTTTATAAATAAAGTTACAAACGTGAGATTCCCTACAAAGAGGTTCAGAAAAATCCGCAAGTATCAAATAGTGGCTTATTGTATACGGAAGAAGATTGGTTGTATCCCCAAATCTGTATAACTTCTTTTTAAAAAAAAGTTATTCTCACGCCTCATGGCTTCTCAATCTCTTTTTTCAGTTAACGTTTTCCTAATATTTTTTCCAGACTTTGCTTGTGAGATTTCACTAAATTTGTTGTTGTTATTGACCTTCACATTTGACATAATTACATATGCATCCAGTATATAGAAAATCATCTACCTGTATACATTACTAATATTCTATGCCAACTACCCCACAAAAAAAGTCATCTTAAATGTGAAGTCTGGCCATGCATTTATCTCGACTTCAACAGTCCCATGCCGAAGACCGTGAAGATGCCTTTTAAGTGAGGGGTCCAAAACACAATGTCTTTTTCGAAGTTTGGTCCTTGTTTTATGGAACATATTATACTTAATTAGCTTCTATATATTTTTTTTCGGTCCAAAATAAGTGATTTTTTAGTTTTTTTTTTGTGGTCCAAAATAAGTGACTTTTTCAGATTTCAAGAATGAATTAATTTTTTTTCCTACATTGTCTCTGGAGTAAATAGTGTTGGAATATGTGTTATGAGTATTTGTGTGGAATAGTAAAGGTTAATATGGTCAATTTTATTATTAATTAATGCTAAAAGATGAATTTCTTAATCAGCGTAAAAACGGGCAAAAAATCACTTATTTTGGACCGAAAGGAGTATCTTTTATTTTTGGTCTAAAGTACAGCAACATAGCAAAGTATAATCTCTTAATTGAATATTTATCCTATTTATGTATTATCTCTGTATAGGTCAAAATCTGTCCACGAAGTCGGCACTAAAGAAAGTAACGAAAGGTCGGCCAAGTTGTGGTCGCGATTCGTCGAGCACGACCCTGTTGGCTATTGGTCGTACCTGAAGCCGAACCAGCGACGAGTTTGCTCTACTGAATAATCGTTATGAACTATGGCCTAATAGAAATGGGACCGAGGGATAATCCTTCGGTTAGAAACCGAGTGATAAGAAAGGATAAGGGGGTAAAAATAGGAGAGGAAAGGGGAGAGAAAGGAGGGGAAGAACTACCAAGCAAATACTATGAGCAAGAGCTCTCCTCAGGCTCATTCGTATGGAAGTGGGGTGATACCTCGAAACCGAGTTGGATTACAAGGAAGCTGACAATCTCCAGGAAGCTTCACTTGTCACCCACACACGGGTAAGGGATGATATTCTGAGATGTAAACCTATTACTCATGCTGAGTCCATTCTTGTAATAATCAACGAGGACCAACGAGCATGTACTTCCCGACATTCATATTCAATATAACTCGATCTTGAGTTAATTATGTTTAGTTGAGATTTACTCTTTATTTCATTTATGATTGATTTTGTGAAAAACTTCATCTAATTTTTATGCAAACAATTTGGCGCCGTCTGTGGATATTTCTCAATTAAAACCATAGTTCCCTATAGATCTCGAAACCAGTCCAACCCAGCTTCGGCTCGTCACACAGGTGACAGAAGTGGAACCCCCGATCGTCGCGCACTTCGCGCGACAGCAATCCCACTTGGCAAATACGGCCACCTTTTCCACTTCTGGATAAGAGACTAGTCAGCTTCGTAGCACACTGAACCCCACCCCCGGTAGCCGCACGCACTCCACACATTTTGCTTTTTATAAACACTATATGACACATTTTCCTAATGCGTGCATGTCCGATGATCCCAAATCGGGGCCCCAAAACCCCAACGAACGAGTGTGGGCGAGGCATCTGGGCAAGAAATGGAGCAGGCAACCACGTACCCCCATCTAACACGCTTGGCTAAGGTGACAGGCTCTATCGAATCCTACCTACCGTTTTTTCCTTTTTCGTCAAAATGACAAAGGCAGGAGCGCGAACCCTCCTGAAGAGGACTGGGGCTGGCTCGCCAGAGCGGCGCCCGATGTTATCCAACAAGAATGAAACACAACAGACTGGGTTGGCTCGCTAGAGCGGCGCCCGATGTTCTCCAACACGAATGAAACACAGCGGACTGGGGCTGGTTCGCCAGAGCGGCGCCCGATGTTGTCCAATAAGAATGAAACACAACGAACTAGGGCTGGCTCGCCAGAGCGGCACCCGATGTTCTCCAACAAGAGTGAAATACGGCGGACTGGGGCTGGCTCGCCCAAGAGGCTCCCACCTCTTTCTAACGAAAGCCAAGCTAGGCTAACCGAATTATTAACATTTGACCTCACTCGAGTTACTTACATTCGACCTTGATCGAATTACTTAAATTCGACTTCGCTTGAATTACTTACATTCGACCTCGCTCGAATTATTAACATTCAACCTCGCTCAAATTACTTACATTCGACCTCACTCGAATTACTTACATTCGACTTCGCTCGAATTACTTACATTCGACTACGCTCGAACTACTTACGTTCGACTCTGCTCGATTCACATTCGACCTCGCTCGAATTACTTACATTCGACTTCGCTCGAATTACTTACATTCGACCTCGCTCGAATTACTTACATTCAACCTCGCTCGAATTATTAACATTTGACCTCGCTCGAATTATTAACATTCGACCTCGCTCGAATTACTTACGTTCGACCTCACTCGAATTACTTACGTTCGACCTCGCTCGAGTTATTAACATTCGACCTCGCTCGAATTACTTACATTCGACCCCGCTCGAATTACGGACATTCTACCTCGCTCGAATTACTTACATTCGACTATGCTCGAACTACTTACGTTCGACTCTGCTCGAACTATTTACATTCGACCTCGCTCGAATTATTAACGTTCAACCTCGCTTGAATTACTTACGTCCGATTTTACTCGAATTATTTATATTCGACCGCATTCGAATCACGTATGATGGATCCCCAGAAGCCCACGCAGGCACGTGGAGAAGCATGTCAAAATAAAAGGCAAAAGATACACGAATAAAAGATTTGGACATACGTTTCATTCAAGAATCACAACTACATCTTGCAAAAGGCCGGACAGGCCCGACAAAAGAAAAGAAAAACGAAAGCAAAACACAAAAGAAAACTAAATACAAAAACTGCAAACACCCTCATTCAGCATCACCTCCATCAGCACCTTCGCCGTCATCCTCTGAAAGTGCTTCATCAACATCAGCATCCACATCAGCCCCCGGCGACGCAGGGTCATAACCACAGTTAACACGGGCCTCGCGTGCCTTCGCCCGAGCACCCTTAAAGGTTGCCTCAGAAATGCTCCCAGCCTCCCACAAACATTTATATATGTCCCGCTGGGCCTCCGCATAAAACCACAACTCATGCAAATGACGAGGGGTGGAAGACTCTGCCTGAGCCAACAAGCGCGCCTTCTCAGCTTCAAGAGCAACGACTTGATCCCCCAAACGATGCGCCTCCTGGTCGATCTCACCAATGCACTCCTCAAGCCCCGCCTCCTTCAAGGTAGCAGTCTCCCTCTCAAATTCCTGCTCGGATCGGAGAATGCAGATGGTGTCATCCAATGCCGCCACTCTCGCCAAAGCAGACTCATGAGCACGCTCAGCTTGCTCCAGTACAACCACCTTCCCTTCCAACTCTGCCAACTTCTGGGTCCATTCGACACTTAAAGCCTCCAATTTGACAGCGCTCTAGTCGAGTTCAACCTGCAACGACTGCACTTTGGCTTGAAGATCCCTACATTCTGCGGAAACCCCTTTGCCTAGCTCAAGCTCTTCATCCTTGGCATGCAACAACTCCTCCAACTCGTTGCATCTGCGGATGGACCGTATCAATTCCTCGTCCCTCCTCTCCAACTATCCTCTGGTGGACCAGGTACCAGCACCTGCCCTAAGACGCTCACGCAACTCACGGCATCTGTCATGATACCGCCGATACTTCTCAACCATCTTCAAGAAAATATCAGTCAGTGTCTCAGCTCTGCGGGCGCTCTCAACTTCCATCATGTAAGCATGCAAGAGGAAAAGAAAGGAAGGTTTAGAAAAAACCAAGGTAAAGGGGGAAAAGAGAGGGAGAAGGCGGCAGAAGGGACTTACTCTCAGACCCATCTCGGCAATACCGCGTGACAACTGCGAATCACTGATCGACTGAAGAGCCTCACTCTCGGAGGCTGAGAAAAGGATATCAAACTGCGGCACCAACTCCACCGTGTCCTGCAAAAGGTTGAGATCGGACGGTATCTCCAAAATGCGGGAGGGGGCCCTCAGCCATCACTATTGTCTTGGTAAATCCACGCTCAAACAAACTCACATCATCGGGATCAAGGTCGGACTCAGTCTCATAATCATCAACCACAACACCCTTTCCTCTCTCTTTGGTTGAATGGTCCTGGTAAAGCCTGATGTCAATGGTCACGATCGCCCCCTGACTCCTTGTCTCCGAGACGCTAACTTCGCGGACGTCCGTAGAGGACCTCTCCAATACTCCTAGGCCGATCGTGATTCCTGCCTCAGAAGCCATCGAAGAAGGTTTGCCCAGTGACGGCACCTCGGCGGCAACAAGTTCCTCTGACATTACCCTCCGCCTTTTGGACGGAACCTCTTCACTGCTGGCAAGGGAGGATTCGTCGGGCGCGCCAACCGACGGGATCGGGGTCTTCGATAGGGGTGTCGTCTCTAAGTGAGCTGCCGTGGTCGAAGCCCCATTGCCGCCACTCGCTAGAGTTGCCGGCACGAACCACACAGGGGCTGCCGACTGCTGGAATGTCAACGGGGGAGCCCTAGCTCTCCTCGAACCTCTCCGGCCTATCAAAATAAGATAGAACCCCACATGAGCATAAAGAAAACGTACAACTAAAATACGGCTAAGGCTAGGGCAAAATGACTTACTCACTACAGGGCGACATCCGAATCTTTCATCGAAGCGCGCCAATCACGGATCCCCATAGTATGCGACAAAACCATGGCCACCTAGTCACGAATATCATCGACCGGAGGGGTAGGCGGCCTCTTAGCTACAGCAAAATCTGTAGGCAAGCGGTCAACGACCGACTAACAAAATCATATGGTATGGACAGATAATTGACGTAACGGGAGGGAGCAAAGGGACACTTACGGGAAACTTTCCATGTCTTAGGGAACCCGACGGGGGCGGATACCAGGTGCTCCGTACGCATGAAAAAGAAACTCTCCCAGAAGCAGCTATTGGTCCTGTCATCCATCCCAATCGCCAAGCTCTTCGTGCCCCTATGGCGTAGGTGCAGCATAGTCCCCCTCTGGAAGTGGGAAGCGAAGAGGTGCATCATTTGACGGAGCGAGATAGGGCGGCCAGCCAATTCAGCATATTTGGTCAGCATTAAGAAGAGCTTGTAAATGTATGGGGTAATCTGGGTCGGGCATACCTTATAAAAACAGCAAAAATCCACAGCCAATGGAGGAAGAGGAAGCATATACCCGATGACAAAAGGGTACGTATAGAAAGCTCAATACCCCGGGCTGATTCGATGGAAGTGGGGTGATACTTCGAAACCGAGTTGGATTACAAGGAAGGTGACAATCTCCAAGAGGCTTCACTTGTCACCCACACACGGGTAAGGGATGATGTTCTGAGATGTAAACCTATTACTCATGCTGAGTCCATTCTTGTAATAATCAACGAGTACCAACAAGCATGTACTTCCCGACATTCATATTCAATATAACCCGATCTAGAGTTAATTATGTTTAGTTGAGATTTACTCTTTATTTCGTTTATGATTGATTTTGTGAAAAACTTCATCTAGTTTTTGTGCAAACAATCTCCATCTTCAAGAATATTTATTATAAAGGGTAAAATGAGAAAAACATAATTTATTTTGTCTTGAACCTCTAAAATAATAATAATTTGAGATCACTATTTTAAAAAAACACGACAGATAATTTGAAACGGATGGAGTATCTTTTTCTCATGTTTTTTTTTGCCATTATTCACCTTAATGGCTTCGTTAATTTCATAACTCTCAATTATTTTCCTTGTCATTTTGTGCTTTTAAGTTTTTCATGTTGTAACCTTTCCTTTACATCCACTGCCGCAAAAAATGCTCCTTCAAACAACTAAGTTCGTTTCGACAAAAAATTTGATGGAAGATTTTTAAAAAAAATTTACTTTTTTCCGGAATCAGCGTTTGTTCATAAAATTTTCAATTTTCACTTGAAGATGCATTTTGGAACTTTTCGAAAATTTGAAAAACTGCAGAAAGTTGTTTTTCAATTTTTACTCAAATCACTCACAAAATTTCAAAAATAACCCAAACTAAAATTTATGTCGAGACACAACTCTAGATTTCAAATACCATTTTCACTTGAAAAAACTTTTCACCATTTTTTCGAATTTTACTATATATTCTTATGTCCAAACGCCCACTTAATTCATCAAAAAATATCATACTTTAGATTTGTCAGATTTGTACCATTTCTTTCTCATATTACTACCAAATATAGTGCTCCTACATTTTGCTAGCTCCATCTTTTTGTCTCTTCAATGGCTGCAAGCTCTAATAATGTAGCTGTGGTAATGGTGCCCTTTCCTGAATATGGGCACCAAACTCCATTTCTTCACCTTTCTCGTCTTATCTCTTCCTATGATATTCCAGTCCATTATGTTAGCATTGGTGCACGAAATCAAGAACTGAAAATTCGATTACAAGGATCAAATCTTGATCAACTCCCTAATATACAATTCCATGACCTTTCAATTCCTTCAACTAAAGCTGAAAAGGAAGCGGATGCGGAGAAGGAGGAGGAGGAAGAGGAAGACGTAGACGACTATATGTCGTACTTTGCATCGTTAGAACTACTAGGCGAGCCCCTATGTTCAATTTGTCATGAACTTTTAAACTCTTGTAAAAGAGTGGTGATAATCCATGACTCGATAATGCTATCAGTTGTTCAAGGTGTGATTTCAATAACCAATGTCGAGACATACATTTTTCATGTCATCTCTGCTTTCACTGTTTGCTCATTGTTCCAACAAGTTAGCGGTTCAGCTGAAAACAATGACCTGTTCTTACCTTTACAATCCCATATTCCGTCCTTCCAAAGTTGTTATCCGCCGGAGATGCTGGAATTCATAAAGATGTTACGCGATTGGAGGTTCAAATCTGGTGAAATCTTCAATACATGCAGAGATATAGAAGGTTTATATCTAGATGCACTCGCTAAAGAAAGCGAGAAGCCATTGTGGGGTCTTGGTCCTTTGATCAATCCTGTTTATTTACAAAACGACGAGTATTCTGCTTCATCTAAAATAGTAAGCCATAGATGCATTGAGTGGCTTGATAAACAACCCAAGAATTCAGTCATCTACGTTTCATTTGGAACAGCAAGTACCTTCTCACCTGAACAAATTATTGAACTTGCCCTTGGTTTAGAGAGGTCAGAACAAAAGTTCATATGGGTTCTAAGAGAAGCAGATAAAAAGGGGAATGATTTTACAACAGACATTCCGAAGATTGAGTTGCCAGCAGGGTTTGAAGAAAGAGTAGCAGAAAGAGGAATAATAGCAAGAGACTTTGTACCTCAAATGGAAATTCTAGCACACCCTTCTACAGGTGGTTACTTATTCCATTCAGGATGGAACTCTTTCTTTGAAAGCCTAATAATGGGAGTTCCAATGGCAACTTGGCCAATCCATTCCGACAACCCATTCAACGACGTGCTTATAACAAAGGTGTTGAAAGTTGGGCTAGTAGTGAAAGATTGGGAACACAGAGATGAATTGGTGAAAGCAAAAACAATTGAAAATGGAGTGAGGACTTTGATGACTTCCATTGAAGGAGAAGAGATGAGGCAGAGAGCGATAGAGTTGAGTCAAGCTATCAATATGTCTGTGAAAGATGGTGGCACTACTAAGGAGCAAACTGAGTCTTTCATCGCTCACATCACTAGATAATTAAGTGGTCATTTGTTTAATTTTCTTGAATAAGTAGTGTTAAAATGTATGATTTCAATGTCGTAACTTACGAATTGGGTGCTTATTTTAAAGCTTGGCTTCATTCACAGTGTCTTGATTACAATTTAACTGAGTGAAGTGAAGAATCCTTTTAAAACCAGAGAACACAGAGCAAAGAGACACTCCGAGGGATTAACCAAACTTCATAAGATTTACTCATTGGATTGACCCAAAAAAACAAACTTTTAGAATCCCAGTACTTAAATATAGAACAAAGCAGACCATAGACACAAACAAGCACCACAATTGATATTATTACATCAGTTAAAAACATTCAGAGATAACTTTAGAAAAGTTATTAGCCAAAAAAAAAAACTTTAGAAAAGTTAACATTTTGAAGTAATGCTCGTTTTCTCCAGCAAAATAATAGCTTTCAGCTTGTATACGGTTAAAATCGACCACGTCCGATTTTATGGGCTCGAGGGTTTGCCTCGAGATTAAGCCCATATCGAAGCAAGCTCGAGCTCGAGGAACACAGAGTCTGAAGGATCGAGATCTGGCAAGATCAACATCGAGTAACGGAATAACGAGATATCCGCAATCGACCACAAATCTCGGCGGAAATCTCGGGTTTGACAGTACCCTTAACGGTTATTGGTATCAATCATGTATTTAGTTTCCCAAAATTAGAGTCATACCTTGTTTAGGATTCCTCTACTATATAAAGAGGATCTCTATTCTTTTGTAAGGATATATATCACATGAATCACATACACGATTACTAAAAAATAATAATACTTCGCTCTTTTACTTACTTACAATTCTCTATTGTTCTTATTGTTCTTATAGTTCTTGTTGTTCTTAACGCTTGGTCTCGAGCCTATTCCAAATCGAGGTCGATAACTTGCAAACGACACTAGTTTGATCCATTTTAATCGTTTAATTCATTTATCCATTTAGTCATTTATCAATTGGCATTGAATCAGATCGTGTATCCTTATAACCACATTACAAGTTTAATTGTTACTCGTATTTTGAGGTTAACAGTTTGGCGCCCACCGTAAGGATAAGGATAATAGTGATTGTTTAGTGCTAATTCTGGTATAACACACTATTTTACACTTGTTTCTTGTCAAGAATTTTGTTTTCAGGTTAAATCATCTCAAACTCACAAAACACAGCTACACAAGGTGACAACGGCCTCAGACTCCACGGAGAAAACGAGAATGTTATCGTCCAGGAATCGAGGTGCCACAGGCTGACCTCGGAGGAGCATCGCCCGTCGACCCGATTGATGTCAGTTCCCATGTTGCCTTGAATGCGGACTTAGGCGCAGACCCCGAGGGAAGTGTGCGCAGAGAGGGTCGAACTGACAGTCGAGGAACATAGGGCAGAGGAGACGAAGGAGTCAGTCTCCAAGTGATATTTGAAATGCTGCAAGCCCAACAAAACGTCATTGCTCAGTTGCAAAATCAGCACAGGGCACCAAATAGGGCCGAACAAGAGGTTACTCGCCGTGCCGAGCCAGCACCTAAGAGATCGGGGTGATAACACTTCGACAACCGATCCTGCTGTAATGAGGATGCTCGAGGAGCTTACAAAGAGAATAGAATCGGGAAAAAAGAAAATCGAGGCCAACGACAAGAAGGTGGAAACTTATAACTCTCGAGTTGACCACATAACAAGGGCACCGCCAATCTTAAAGGGAAAAGACTCCAAGAAGTTTGTGCAAAAACAATTCCCTCTGAGTGCGGCTCCGAAGCCCATCCCAAAGAAGTTCTGTATGCCAGATATACCTAAATACAATGGGACCTCTAACCCAAATGAGCATGTTACTTCTTACACGTGCGCCATAAAAGTAAACGATTTGGAAGATGACGAAATCGAGTTTGTATTGCTGAAGAAGTTCGGGGAGACCCTGTCGAAGGGAGCTATGATTTGGTACCACAACTTGCCACTAAATTCTATCGATTCATTCGCCATGTTGGCGGATTCGTTTGTTAAGGCACATGCTGGGGCTATAAAGGTTGCCACAAGAAAATCGGATCTCTTCAAAGTAAAGCAAAGGGATAACGAGATGCTAAGGGAGTTCGTATCTCAATTCCAAATGAAAACGTATGGAATACCACCAATCACTGATGATTGGGTTGTTCAAGCTTTCACCCAAGGATTAAACGAGCAGAGTTCTATCGCACCGCACCAGTTGAAACAGAACTTGATCGAGTACCCTGCTGTGACTTGGGCAAATGTTCACAACCAATATCAGTCGAAGATCAAGGTCGAGGACTACCAACAGGGAGCCCCCTCAGGTTCAGTACAACCAAACCGGTCGATAGGTAAAAATAAAAGAGATGTTGATAGAGAATCAAGGTCGAATAAAGATCGGTATCAGCCATATGTTTCAGATAGAAGGAATAACCATCCGGGATGTAATTCCGCCCAGAATGATCGAAGGGGTGATCGAGGGAAGAATTCTCGGGGACTAATGAGTAAAACTGGCTTCGATAAATATGCAGATCCCATAGAAGCTCCTCGATTATCGGAGGAAAATTTTAGTGTTGATGCGTCGGGGATCATATCGGCTATCGGAAGATTCAAAGACACCAGGGAGCCCAGGCCTATACAGACCGATCCTTCTCAAAGGAATCCAAAATTAATGTGTAAGTATCATGGCACGCATAGCCATAAGACCGAAGACTGCAGACAATTGAGAGAGGAGGTGGCTCGACTATTCAATGAGGGCCACCTTCGAGAGTTCCTCTGTGATCGAGCCAAAAATCACTTCAGGGAGACGCCAACAGAAAGAATGAGCAAGAGGAACCTCAGCATGTTATTCACATGATCGTCAGCGGGGTTGACATCCCACAAGGGCCTATATTCAAATGCACCAAGCTGTCGATCACCAGAGAAAAGTGGACTCGAGATTATGTGCCTGAAGGCACTCTATCGTTCAATGACGAAGAAGCAGAGGGCTTCTCTCAGCCGCACAACGACCCCCTGGTAATTTATATTTTATTAAATAAAATTCAAGTTAAACGTGTTCTAGTGGATCCAGGTAGCGCAACAAACATAATCAGATCGAGGGTCGTAGAGCAGCTCGTCCTGCTAGACCAAATTGTACCTGCATCCCGAGTCCTAAACGGCTTCAACATAGTTAGTGAAACAACAAAAGGGGAGAAATCCTACCAGTAAACGTGGCCGGGACTATCCAAGACACGAAATTCCATGTCATCGAAGGCGACATGAGGTAAAATGCACTACTCGGAAGGCTCTGGAGCCACAACAAGAGGGCCGTACCGTCGGCCCTTCACCAAATGATGAAGTTCTCAACAACGAATGGTGTGAAAATAGTTTACGGGGAACACCACGCTGCAAAAGGAAATGTTTGCAGTCGACGAGGTGACGCCGATATCAACACCTTCAATCTCGGAAAAATCGAGCACCAAAGATAAGCAGACAACCAAATAGCCATCACCGCCCCCGGCCTCGACCGAATCGGAGAAACAGGTAATCGAGGAAGAATAAGAGGATTTTCTCACGCCTCGAACTTTCATGATTCCCGAAGAATCAGATGCAACCAAGTCAATGGTCGAAGAGCTGGAGTAGGTGATACTTATCGAGTATCTACCCGAACGAAAGGTATACCTGGGAACGGGGTTGACCCCCAAACTCTGGAAAAAACTCATTCAATTTCTTATTGATAACATGGATTGCTTTGTATGGTCCCATTTAGACATGAGAGGAATCCCACCAGAGATAATAACTCATCGGCTAAGCCTGGATCCAAATTTTAGACCGATAAAGCAAAAGAGAAGGCCCCAGTCCGAGGTAAAGCACGCCTTCATCAAGGACGAGGTAACCAAACTTCTCAATATAGGGTCTATTCGGGAGGTAAAATATCTTGAGTGGTTAGCCAATGTAGTCGTAGTCCCCAAAAAGGGGAACAAACTTAGAATGTGTGTAGACTATAAGGACTTGAATAAATCATGTCCAAAAGACTCTTTTCCCTTGCCTAAATCAATCGAATGATCGATGCCAAGGTCGGCCACGTGATTCTTACCTTTCCCGACGCCTATTCTGTTTACAATCAGATCTAGATGGACCCAGAGTATCAAGAAAAGACTTATTTTATCACTAAGTCTGGAACTTATTGTTATAATGTAATTCCCTTCGGGCTAAAAAATGCGCATATCAATGCCTAGTTAACAATATGTTCGAAGAACAGATAGGTAAATCAATGGAAGTTTACATTGACGATATGTTAGTTAAGTCCCTGCGCGCAAAGGACCATTTGACTCATTTGCAGGAGACATTCGGAATGTTGAGGAAATACAACATGAAGCTTAACTTCGAAAAGTGTGTTTTCGGGGTCGGCTCGGGAAAATTCCTCGGCTTCATGGTGTCAAATCAGGGAATCGAGATCAACCCTGATAAGATTAAGGCCATCGAGGACATCACCGTCGTGGACAATGTGAAAGCCGTTCAGAGGCTAACTGGACGGATAGTTGCTCTAGGCCGGTTCATTTCGAGGTCATCGGATCGAAGCCACAAGTTCATTTCCTTACTCTAAAAGAAAAATGATTTTACATGGACCCTGGAATGAAACAAGCATTGGAGGAATTGAAACGATACCTATCGAGCCCACATTTGCTCCACACTCCAAAGGCAGATGAGAAGTTGTACCTATACTTGGCAGTGTCTGAGATAGCGGTAGGTGGTGTGTTAGTTCGAGAAGAACAAGGTACACAAATTCCTGTTTATTACGTGAGTCGAACCTTAGGAGATGCTAAAACTAGGTATCCACACTTAGAGAAATTGGCACTTGCATTGATAAGCGTATCAAGAAAATTAAAGCCATATTTTCAGTGTCATCCCATATGTGTAATCACCACTTATCCACTTCGAAATTTTTTGCACAAGCCCGAATTATTGGGCCGATTGGCCAAATGGGCCGTCGAACTTGGTGGGTACGATATCAAATATCAACCTCGAACGGCCATCAAGTCTCAAATTTTAGCAGACTTCGTGGCCGATTTTACACCAACCCTCGTAGCGAAGTGGAAAAGGAACTTCTACTTAAATCGGGTACATCATCGGGGGTATGGACCTTCTTCACGGACGATGCCTCGAATGTGAAAGGATACAGGATCGGTATTGTTTTGAAACCGCCCACGGGCAACATTATTAGACAATCCATTAAAACTGCCAAATTGAATAACAATGAGGCCGAGTATGAGGCTATGATTACAGGTCTCGAGCTAGCTAAAAGCTTGGGAGCGGAAGTAATTGAAGCTAAACATGACTCCCTACTGGTAGTAAACCAAGTAAACGGAACCTTCGAAGTTCGAGAAGATAAGATGCAAAGGTACTTAGACAAATTGCAGGTAACCTTGAATCGCTTTAAAGAATGGACTCTATACACGTCCCTCTAGAGAAAAACATTGAAGCTGATGCACTTTCCAGTTTGGGTCATCAGTCGAAGAAGATGATATCAACTCGGGGACTGTCGTCCAACTCTCGAGGTCTGTGATCGAGGAAGGACATGCCGAAATAAACTCTACGAGCCTGACTTGGGACTGGAGAAACAAATACATCGAATATTTGAAGAATGGGAATCTTCCGCCGAATCCAAAAGAATCTAGGGCCTTACGGACCAAAGACGATCGATTCACATTATACGAAGATGGAATGTTTTACAGGAGGACCTTCGATGGTCTATTGGCAATATGCTTGGGACCAATAGCTACTGACTGTGTTCTACGAGAAATCAACGAAGGCACTTGTGGAAATCACTCTAGCGCCGAGTCACTAGTTCGAAAGGTCATCAGAGCAGGATATTATTGGGATAGCATGGAAAAGGACTCTAAGGAGTTCGTTCAAAGATGCGATAAATGTCAATGGTTTGCACCGATGATCCAACAGCCCTACGAACAACTTCATTTGGTCCTATCCCCATGGCCATTCATGAAGTGGGGAATGGACATCATTGTTCCTCTACCATCGGCCCCAGATAAAGCTAAGTTCATATTATATATGACTAACTATTTCTCTAAATGGGTTGAATCACAGGCCTTTGAAAAAGTTAGGGAAAAAGAAGTAATTGACTTCATATGGGATCACATCGCATGTCAATTCAGGATACCCGTGGAAATAGTATGTGATAATGGCAAACAGTTCGTCGGCAGCAACGTAACGAAATTCCTCGAAGATCATAAAATAAAGAGGATACTATCGACACTGTATCACCCTAGTGAGAACGTACAAGCCGAATCAATGAACAAGACTATCATTCAAAACTTGAAGAAAAGGCTAAACGAAGCCAAAGGGAAGTGGAGAGAAAAATTGCCTGAGGTTCTATGGGCGTATCGGACAACATCGAAGTCCAGTGCCGGAGAAAATCCGTTTTCCTTAGTATATGGTTCTGAGGCCTTGATACCGGTCGAAGTCAGAGAGCCCAGCGCCAGATTTCGACATGCAACAGAGGAATCAAACCGTGAGGCCATGAGTACCATCCTCGAGTTGCTAGATGAAAGACGAGAAGCTGCACTCATTTGAATGGCAGCAAAAGCAATGAATCGAGAGATACTACAACAGAAGAGCTAACCTTCGACATTTCAAAGTCGGGGACTTAGTCCTAAGAAAAGTCACCATTAACACACGAGACCCTAATGAAGGGAAACTCAGTCCTAATTGGGAAAGACCCTACAAGATCCTCGACATTGTCGGAAAAGGGTCTTACAAACTCGGAACAATGAACGGCGAATCATTGTCGAATAACTAGAACATATCACTTCTTAAGTGATACTATTGCTAAGGTATGACTTTCTGTTTTCTTTCATTTACATAACTATTCAAAACTAACTCATTTCAGGAATTCAACGTATGATATCGAGACCTCAGGTTTTAAAGTACGCGTTGCACTCCTTTTCCTTTAGATCGGTTTTTATCCCAAATGAGTTTTTCAGGCAAGTTTTTAACGAGGCAATAATTTTGTGCTACCTGAGGATAATTCAAAAGTATCCAAGGCTTCTTTTCAATCAACTTCAAATACTGGGGGGCCATCACCCTCAGATGTTATGTGTTCGAGAGATGTACCTAATGTCAATGGGTCTCGATAGGAAGAATTTTGTAATGGGCCAAACGGTCAAGTGAACCGTGACCATATAGATTAGCCGAGTCCCGACTAAAAAACATGTACGCATGTATAAATTATTCAAAGAAGCATTCTCTTTTCTTGAACATCTCATGTTTCGAAGTAAATTTCCTACTACACGAGTCATGTACTTATGATTCTTATCTATTGTGCAAAACCAACCCTTGTGAAAAATGGCTCAAGGGCCAAATACGAGCATGCATCGAACACTCGGGGACTGCACATTCGAGATATCTTAGTTCGAAATTGTAAGACCTCAAAGAGGCACCCCTCGATATATTGTCCAAGGCCATCACACTGGGGGACTAACATTTTGAACAAGTTCGAAATGTTATCGGGAAATAAGTCCAAGAGACATACCTGGAGGCTACGACCAAAATAACGTGACTCGGAGACGTCCGACTTCCGCAATAAACAAAAAGCCTTCAAATACTATTAAAAACTGGTTAAATAAGGCTACCTTCGGTAAAGCAATTAAAAAGGGGCTTCGATAAAATCAACCCTCGAATAACTAAAAGGCTTCGATAATATCAGCTTTTGAAAAAACCTCAAGGGGTATCAAAATATCTTAACACAAACACGTTACGACACAAAAAGAAAAATAGGGTTCCGATCATCGGACCCTCAAAACCCCCAATGGGTACAAAAAATATATGCTAAGGCATTTTCACTAAGTCTTTTAGCCGAAAAGGGAAAAACAATATCCGTTTTTAAAGGCCGAATTAGCCCAACCTAAAGAGCCTAAGGGCCAATCTAAAAGAGCCTAAGAGATAATCTAAAGATCCCAAGGGCCGATACAACTAGAGTTCGAGACCTCGTTCTCACTTTATTCGAATCCAAGGGTTCTGTTATTCCCAGCTCAAATAAAAGTCAATTATAGCTCAAAGTTTCACCCAAAAACCCTAAGGGGTATATTGCTGCAAGCTAAAAAAACTTAACAATCATTGATAAAAACCTAAGGGTTTACTTTATCCTAAACTGAAGATTTATTCGAACTTGGTTATTAAAGATAACACATCTATTAGTTCGAACGAGCCTCCCCCAAGATAAAGTCTCGAATGAATTTAGAACTCGGGGACTTGCCCTCGTATAAACGAAAAGCTTAAGGGTTTATTTCAGTTACGAGTTAAATTACATCAATAAAAAAATTGACGTTTTCAATAAGGGCAAAAAGCTTATCTGGAATTGAAAACATACGAAGGCATCAAGAGGAAGTTTTCTATTATATATCAAAAACATGTAGAAGAGGTTAGTCAAAGCCTAAAAAGAGAAAAGAAGTTAGAATCTAACTACGATCGGGGCTAGTCCCCTCAGGGCCGGCTTCCTCTCGAGCAACTTCACCAAGATCAGCCTTTTTAGCGGCCTCATCTCCATCTTCTCCACTTCCAGACCCGCCTCGGCTGCCCTCTGCATCATCATCATCATCATCGAATGAGGAGAGCTTCTTGGCTTTGGTCTCGAGCTCTTTGGCCCGAGCAATTTCCTCGAAGAGGTCAAAACCTCAAGCATGAATTTCCTCGAGGGTTTCCCTCCGGGATTGGCACTTTGCCAAATCACTACGCCATTGCTCCCGGTCAGAAGCCTCCCTTAGCTGAGTTTGGACAGCTTCAGAATCAGACCGGTACATGGCGATGGACTTGTCTGCCATGACCTTGGTCTTCTCGGTCTCCGCCTTGGCCTCAGCAAGCCCGACTTCGATTTGTTCGACCCTCTTGGCCTGGGCCGAACTTTTCCCTCTAAGGTTTTGAAGTTGGGCCTCAACCGAACATATTTTGGCCAAATCTTCCTCCTTTTCCGTAGCAAGACGACCCATTCTACCTTTCCACTTATCATAGTAGACCTTGACCTGATCGACCTCTGCCCGGAGCAGCTCGATCTTCTCCACCTTCTACTGCAACTGAGATATTGAAGTATTAGCTTCCATAGTATAATTGATTCCATACTTTATCAGAAGGGTGTTTACCTGCTTATCTAACTCGGCCTCCTCTTCACGAGCCTTGTCCAGGTCCGCGCGAAGATCCTTTATGACCTCGTCCTTTTGGTCACAAAGTAACTTCAAGACATTTTTTTCTTCCTAGACCCTTTGAAGTTCGACCCCATACTGTAAGTTCAACTCGAAATTTGGCAGAGGCCTATACAAAGAAAAAAACACAAGTTAGACTTACGAAAAAAGGGGCGAAGAAAAATAATCAAAAAGTGACTAACACTTACCTTGGAAAAAAGACATTGGGCTTCCGCCATGAGGATCGAATCATCAATAATATCAGAGGCGTCATCGACCCCCACGAAGCAGTCTCGAAAAGGATCACCCACGCTAAAGCCTCCGCCGATCTCGGGGGTCTTCAGCCTTTGGGCCTCCCTTATTGCCTCTTCAGAAAAGATCGGCATTGAAGGAAATTGACCTATTGTCATGGCCCTAAGCGAATCGCTCGGGGCGCTCTGTCCGATCTTCTGAGTCTCGGAACCGATCGGGCTCGGTGTAGAAATTGTTGATCGAGAAACCACCTCGACCTCAGGAGACCCGGGGTTCACCCCTGAATTTTTCTTCGAAGCCTCCTCGACACGAGGCTCGGTTACAGCAGGTGACAACTCGGAAGATGGGGTGACCTCGACGGCCTTCCTAGGGCGGACTATCAATGCCGAAGTGTCTTCTTTTTCTTCCTCGTCCCGATCTATCAACTTTTGGACCGTGTCTGCCGAGAGAGTGACCCTTTTTCTCCTCTCCCTTCGAGGTTTGGGTTTGGAGGTCTCGGACTGTGAGGCATCCTTTCGTTTCTTATCTTTTTCCGGATTCAGAGCCGAAGACTTGGCTTCTCCTCCTTCACTCGAAGGCCTCAGAATGGCATCTTTAGTCATACCTGCATGTGAAAAGATTAGTAATGAACAAAGCATGTAATTACTTAGGAATACGTAAGAAGAGATCCTTACCATTGTTCTTGGCCTCCCACTTGCGTTTGAGATTCCATTCTTCAAGGAACGACTTCTTTTCCTTCAGTATTATATCACAGGTCCTCACCCGTATGAATCAGCTCATCCATCCTCGATCTTTATCCTCGTCGATGCTCAAGAATAGAGTCTTTGTTGCTTGATAGTGAAGCTTAATTAACCCTCAATAGAGTCGAGGCCGGTACAACCTTATAAGATAATTCAGAGTGAACTCCAACCCTCCGGTCCCGTTGGAGAGGAAACACAACATAATCACTATGTGCCAAAGTGAAGGATGGAGCTGACCGAGGGTAACTTCGTGCCTCCTGCACAAGTCAAATATCACTGGGTCGACGGGACCCAATGTGAAGGGGGTAAGTGCAAACACTTAAGAACCCCTTCACGTGTGTGGTGGTTTTCTCTTTAGGTGTAGGAATGCGCACCACTAACTCCGAACCACATTTGCAGTCCTTCTTCATAGCATCAACATGTCCCTTAGTAATCGACACATGTTTGCATCGACCTGGCACCGATGAGGGGTTCTCGACTTTAAAGTCAGTTTTAAGGACGCAGGGGCTAGGAACGTATTTATGGAGGGCCACTTCTACCGATGTCTTATCACCGGTCCGGCCAAGAAGAAGAAGACAAAGCTTTTTCCTTTTGTAGCGTAGTTTTGGAGGTTTTTGCCATTTGTGTGTGCAAATAAAGTAGAAAGAAGGTGTAGGATTGGTGGCTCCGGTAAAAAAAATGGTGGCGAAATTGGCGGCGATAAGAGAATAATAAAGAGAATTTGGGGGTCAAGAGTTTGTAATCAAAGAAAATTAAAGTTTGAATCAACAAAAGAGGTGGTATTTATAGGCTCGTGACGATGGTTCAGTATCACTAGTGGCCGACCGGCAACTGACATGTATTGATGGTTTTGGGAACCGAACCGATGGGGAGTTTCGGTCACTTCCATTGCTCATATCATGAACATGATTTCATGATCGAGATACGAAGGAATCGAAGCTCAAATCGTTTCTTATCATTTCATTCTAAGAAACGCGGGGACTATCTGTATACGGTTAAAATCGACCACGCCCGATTTTATGGGCTCGAGGGTCTGTCTCAAGATTAAGTCCATATCGAAGCAAGCTCGAGCTCGAGGAACATAGAGACTGAAGGATCGAGATCGGGCAAGTTCGACATCGAGTAACGGAATAACGAGATATCCGTAATCGACCACAAATCTCGGCGGGAATTTCGGGATTGACAGAACCCGTAACGTTTATTGGTATCAATCATGTATTTAGTTTCCAAAATTAGAGTCATACCTTGTTTAGGATTCCTCTACTATATAAAGAGGAACCATGTTCATTTGTTAGGATATATATCACATGAATCACATACACGATTACTAAAAAATAATAATACTTCACTCCTTTACTTACTTACAATTCTTTATTGTTCTTATTGTTCTTGTTGTTCTTAACGCTTGGTCTCGAGCCTATTCCAAGTCGAGGTGGATAACTTGCAAACGACACTGGTTTGATCCATTTTAATCGTTTAATTCATTTATCCATTTAGTCATTTATCAATTGGCATTGAATCAGATCACGTATCCTTATAACCACATTACAAGTTTAATTATTTCTCGTATTTTGAGGTAAACAGAGCTATTGTGGTGGAAACAAGAAACATCCCTACTTTATCTTAAAGTTACATGTTTGATCCAATGTTAACTGTTAGGGTGTGTTTGGTACGAACGAAAATATTTTCATGGAAAATGTGTGGTTTTATCTCTTATTTTTCCTGTTTGGTTGGTGAGTGGAAAACTTTTTCCTAAAAATATTTTCTAATGTTTGGTTAGAAAGCAGAAAATATTATTTTATGCTACTCTCCTCACCCCCCTTACCCTAAGTCCCCATGTTTCCTTGCTCGCCCCCCCCCCCCCCCCCCCCCCCCCCCCTCCCCCTCCAAATACCAAATGTTTTGACGACTATATTTTCTCCAAGGAATTTAATTGTTCTTCTAAAAATTAACACAAACCCAAAGGAACCAATGTGCTGCTTACGTTTTAACGCAAAAATAACGTTAAAATTTTTGCTCCATAACTAAAAAGAAAATACTCTTTTTTGGTTGAAAAAGAAAGTATTATTTCTACAATATGAAAATAAAGTACTTAGTTTATTAAAATAAAAGAAAATACTCGTTTTGTTGAAATAAAAAAAATATATTTTACATCATAAAAAAAATACTTTTTTGGTTGAAATGAAGAGATACTTTTTCTATGAAAAGAATATTTTTTTTGTTGAAATGAAAAAAAAACTTTTTTATATCATGTAAAAAAATACTCATTTATTGAAATGCAAAAAAGAGTATCTATAACATGAAAAAAGTACTATTAATAATATTTTATTTAGCTTGAGGGTTGGAGTGGGGTGAATAGGCGGAGGGTGGGGCGGGGTTGGGGTTGGGTCGGGTGGGGGTTGGTTGGGATGAGGAATAGGGCGGGGAAGGTGGAGAAGGAGTTTTGGAAAATGCTTTCCCTTCTCTTGGTAGGGAAAACATTTTCCTCCAATTGAAGAAAAATGAGTTCATGAGAAAAATATTTTCCAAAACATTAAAGCCAGAGAATTTAAAAATATTTTTCGGAAAATGTTTTCCTTCATACCAAACACAACCTTAGTTATTAAAAAAAGAAAAAAAAACTAAGGACAAGGTTGTCACGACCCTAAATCCTAAGCCGGTCGTGATGGCGCCGATCATAGTACTAGGGTAGCCAAACAATCGCGTATCAACATAAAACTTTTCATAAATTTCAAAACCGTTCCGAGATTTCATAAAATCCCTAATATTTCACAATTTAAACAACAAAACAAAACAAAAGAAATAGTCTAAACACTGCCCCAAAACCTGGAGTCAACCCGTCATGAACATCTACGAATAATACAAAACAAACTCTACTTTCGTACTACATCCATTCTAGGACCAAGAAGCTAATACAAGAATAAGGAAGGGAAAAGGGAAAGTTGTGGACGCCGGACAGCTACCTAAGAATCCCGACTCCGACTCCAACGGACAAGGAAGGAAACTAGCGCTCAGAACCAACACCTGTATCTGCACACATGGGTAGGGAGTAATGTGAGTACGCCAACTCAGTAGTAATGAGAGTAAATAATGTCTAAGGCTATGAAAGCACGTAAAAACAGTCATGAATGCATAGTAAGAGAAATCTTTCTTTCCTAAAAACACAGATACGATGCCTCGTTGCATTTAAGTTCGATTTAAGTAAAATATCATTTGGAAGTATGCCTTTTTCATAAGTTCCATCTAAATAAAAAGGGATACAATATATAAAATTGACAGAGTTCGTAAATAGTCTTTCAAATGAAAACATGTATCATAAACTTCCCCTCGGGCGTATCATCACTCAACATGCCTCACAATCACTCGGTATCATCCCCTCGGGCTACCTCACAGTCACTCATGCCTCCCAATCATTCATCACTCGCCACTCGCACCCAATAGGTACCTGCGCTCAGTGGGGATGTACAGACTCCGGAGGAGCTCCTGCAGCCCAAGCGCTAATATCAAGTCATCTCGTGGCATAAATCACTCGGTTCTCAATCTCTCACATATCATAACAAAGTACATGTTGCGGCATGTATCCCGATCCCATAATATCCTCACAACATTGACTCTCGGCCTCACTCAGTCAGAAACTCTCAAAATGTCACTCGGGCTATCAACAAACGGGGTACTCGACCCAAAACAGTCTTTTATATCACAAAATTAGTGTAACAAGTCTGAGTTTCAAAAATAACAAAACATGATGTGACTGAGGGTAAATCATGAATCAATACAGTGAGGAATATAAAAAATAGCCCCCAAGGGGTCTAAACAGATCGACACAAGGCCCCAAACATGGCGTTCAGCCCAAATATAGTAATAGTCTGAAAACACAATTTATCATATGATTTAACTAAATTACGCAACTCTATGGTTGCCACGGGAAGGACCAAGTCCAAATCCCCTATCAGTGCACGCCACACACTTATCATCCAGCATGTGCGTCATACCAAAAATAGTGAGAAAATACTAAGTCCGGGGTTTCATACCCTCAGGACAAGATTTACAGTCATTACTTACCTCAAACCGACCCGAAAACTACTCTGCGATGCTCTTGCCTCTATAATCGGCTCCCAATTGCTCCGACTCTACCAAAACCAGATTAATAACATCAAAATATGCTAGAGAGACGAAACCCATTCAAAAATTATCAAAATTAGGCACAATTCTCGAAATTGGTCAAACCATGGCCCCCGGGCCCACGTCTCAGAATCCGATAAAAATCACAAAACTAGAATCATTATCCTTCCACGAGTCTACCCATATAAAATACACCAAAATCCAACCACAAATGACCCCTCAATTCCTCAATTAAAGTCTCAAGTTTTCCAAGTCCTAACCCCCAATTTACTCGCTGATTTTCCCATATATTTCAACCTAAATCAGTCCAATAATCACATAGAAACGAGTTTTAGGTTCAAAAGTCTTACCTCCACGAAGTTCTCTTGAATTCTTCCTTCAAAACCCTCTCTCGAAGCTCAATCCCGGATGAAAATATTGGTGAAATAACCCAAATTCGCGAAGGCTGGATATTTATACCTTATGTCCAGTGAAACCGCACCGGCAGCCATTTCATCGCACATGCGATCCCAGGTGCGCACCTGCGGAAGTCCACTTATGTCCCATTTCTCGCACCTGCGGCTTCGCAGGCGCGTTCCAAGTCTCGCACCTGTGACTTCCCTTCAGCCTGGCAATCTCCGCACCTGTGACTTCCCTTCAGCCTGGCAATCTCCGCACCTGTGCATGTGTCACGACCCAAACCGATGGGCCGCGACGGGCACCCGGTACCTAATCCAACCGAGTACCTACATAACGTATCTTTTCATGTCATACTTTTCTATCATAGATAACTGAGCCGGAAAGCTTCCGTGAGATAAATAGAATACAACATATGATACCAACTTATACAAAAGACATACGGGCCTAATATGCCAACATGATCATTTATAAACTCAAAACATAGGCCGACAAGGTCATACAATATTTCACGTACACGACATATGTCTACAAGCCTCTAAGAGTACATAAACGTCATACAGCTCAGGACAGAGCCCCGCCACACTAATCAGTACATGTGCTAATCTTGCTGACCACTTAAGCAACTCCGGAGGAAATGGAGCGCACCAACCCCTTCCGCTGAGCTGATAGCCTACTTGGAGGACTCTCGACTTGTCTATCAAGACTTGCGGGCATGAAATGCAGCATCCCCAGGCAAAAGGGACGTCAGTACGAATAATGTACCGAGTATGTAAGACACATAAATAAGTACATAACAGACATGGAAGAAATATAGAGTAAATGACTCAACCTATAAGTCTGGATAACTATGTAATTCATGAAATAGTAATAATGTCATGCATATGCGTATGAATTTCATGTCGTGCATAGGTACAAGTTTCATAACATCATCAGGTCTCTGAGGGCATCCCATCATATCATATCATATCGGCCACTGTGGGAAATCATCAACGTACTGATCAGGTGGTGGTGCGTATACAACACCATAACCTTTCCCATATCCCATATACATATATATACATACATATATACGCGTATATAATGTCATCTGGTCATTGGTAAATGTGCATGTATAAATGCATGAAATGCATATGAAATATGTCAATAAAATCTCTCGGTACGTCATAAGGTCATTATGCCTCTGATTAATATCATGAGATAAACTTTACCAACTTACATATTTCTGAGACCCATGAACATACGATAGAGTAATATGACACGTGGAACGATAAGAATATACATATCTGTAGCATTTCTACGAATAGAGTATTTTATGGAAGTTGTGCATTTTCTCGTTTCGTTCATGTCGTATAGATCATGCCAAAAATAAGAAGGGATAACCTTCACATACCTGAGCCGGTTCTCTTAACAATCTATCACTTTTTCTCAAAGGCAATGTTCGAAGTGATATTTAGGCACAAGAAATAGGCAGTCCAAAATGGACGTGAAAACTCACAGCTCAAAACAAAGCAACACGAGGCTAGATAATTTGATTTTCTATTACATATACGTATAAAAAGAGATGGAGACTCATTCATATGTTTGTGGTTACTGTTCGCATATGTTTTCCTCTCAGTTTCGAGTACTCTGTAATTGCAGAGCTTCATGAATGTTGATTTTTGTTGGTTAGGAATCTTCCTGTGTAGAGTGTTTTTTTTTTGCTGTGTACCTTTCGATGTCTTAAGCAAGTTATCAGACTGATGTGTTTCCAATGTCCCTAATAAAGATAGAAGATAGATACATGGTAGAGGTCTTACAAGTGCCACCTTTTAAAATGATTCAAGAGTCACGTAATTGGGCTTTGAGCCCTTCCACCTTGCTGCCACGTTTTGGGGGAAAGATTAGCTTATCTACTTTAGGTTTTTAACTAATACAACTATGCCCAAATATTGGTGGCATACTACAGTGATTTAAGGATTTGATTGATTGCTAATATAAATAGTCAGTAGACATTAATGGCTTTGCATGTGCCCATTGGAATCACAACTTTTAGATCTTCAAATACAAGTGATACGTAGAAGTGTTCAAGAAAAATTGTAAAATGACGTGAAAAGCTAACATGTATTTGACATGTTTGGTTTGCGTTTAGAATTTTTTTTGACAATACTAGTTTGATTTGGTATTGAATCATTAAAACTGAATATGAAAAAGATAAAACGTAGTGTCTTGACAATATATATTTCTATATATAATTAGATAATTAGGTAATGTCCCGTTAATCGGTAACTAACCAATTACCCGCATAATTAAGAATTATTTCAAATTACTTAAAATTCTACTTATTTTTAATAAACTTTATAAAAAAATGTTTCACTCAATATAAATACCATATCAAAATGTATATAACGGTATCAAGGTTGTAAACTTACAGGGTCTCATAATAATAATGTCTTAAACCTTCTATAACCTCCTAATAGACATAATCCCTTCGAACTCATGTGGATTATTATGACTTATCCTAATATTAAAGTACGGGATGTAATAGCATGCCTCCTCGCACCTGCGGCTACCCTTCCGCAGGTGCGGCCACACTAGGAGCCTAGCACTAGCAGCTTCTTCTGGTGCATTTCCCAACTTTAAACCTTCCGAAGACCCACCAAAATCATCCGTGCCCCTCGGGACCCCAACCAAAAATACAAACAAGTCATAATGATCTCCCGAACTTATTCGAACCCTCGAAACACTAATTCGACTCATGATTCAAGCCTAAGAATCCTAAATCTTCCGAAAATCACCAACGATGCCGAAACTAACCAAAACACGTCCGAATGACCTGAAAATTTGCACACATATCCAAAATGACACTACTGTTTAACCAAAGAATTGGATTCTCTTCCAAAGCTATTTTAAGAAGTACTCGAGCTTCTGATAACCAATAAAATAAGCTAATAAGTATAATCGGACTTGTAAATAGAAAGTAGCAAAGATGCGTAAAAGTAAGTGTAATTCAATAGTGGTTCGAACGTGTCCTTACAAGTTATATTTTTCTCCCTTTTATAGGGAATTCCTTAATATAACGCCTACTCTTATTAATGATTGAGCACTAATGACTAGTAATGGCATTAATGTAACGTTACAATGGTTAATTGTAACTGTTGCATGAAGATTATGTAACGTTTAGCTCATTGATTGTAGATCTTTGAACCTGCCCTTTATTCTGCATTGATTCATTCTGATTGTGTCTTTTCAACTCCTCAATTAGGTTGAGGTTCCCATATCTAACTGCTTCGTAGGTATGCTATTCCGTTCCTCTTTGTCTCATGCCTCTTTGTAAAGTTGCGACCAGTTGTCATGTTTTCATTGCTCCACATGGATTGCCTTGTCATCTGAATTAATACACGTGTGAAGCCTATTTTTACCAATACAGATAGTTCCCCCACTTACCATTTATTTATCGATTAAATATTTGGTAAGTGGATACTCATTTATGGCGGGAATATTTTGCCGCCGCTTCACTCGTACCATTACATCCGTCTTTGAACGTATTCGTCGCTTGTCACTTCCATTTAATTCTCGTGCCACATGTCATTCTCAGATTAGTTCTGCAATTATTCAGCGCCTTTTAGGGCTTTTTGCGGCTGCATCAGTCACGGAGTGACAATTTCAATATGACTTTCACATCACTATTTTTCAATTTTTTGACGGTCGCCTCTAAGTATAAATACCCCTTTTCTTTCCTTTGCTTTCACGAAAAACTTCTAACTCCTTTTCATTGTTCTGTAAATTCTTCTTTCTTGTAAACATGTCTTCCTCAAGCCAGCAACCCAAAAAGGTCATTATTGTAGATGAATTAACTTTTCTTCTGCTCCGACCAGGAGTATGAGGGGTGGTAGACTTAAGAGTTTAAATTATACACCTTCCAGAGGTTCTTCTTCTTCTATTACTACTCCTCCGCCATCTTCTAGGTCTAATACTTCTCTATCTTCTTCAAGGGCTAGGGCTTCTAGATCTTCATCAAAGAGTAGGGAACACAATGAACCACTTCGCGAACTGAGAGTCGATGAGATTGTCCTTGTCGAGTTTTCTTTTGTAAAAGATAATGAGGCCATTAGTACGCAGCTTTCTTCCATGTCATCACATGTTAGTGTTGACCTTTATCCTACCCAAATAACATAGGGTTTAGTGTCACTCGTACGTAGAGGCTGTTGTTGGAAGCCTGATTTTTTAGTTGTAGTTCCTAATGATAATCAAAAAATAACTTCTTATAGGACTGGGTATTCTTTTGTATACACTTATCCCATCACATTAGGATTCAAGCCTCCCATTGACCCTGTTATCATTGAATTCTGTCGATTCTTCAATATTTGCTTGGGACAGGTCAGTCCTCTTGTTTGGAGGGCAGTTGCATGCCTTAGGTATTTGGCCAATTTAGCTTCCGTCCCCTTTACCTTTCATCATCTTATTCATCTATATTCCCTGATGTTATTCCGCCAAGGAGTTTTTACTCTCGCGGCTAGGAGTAAAAGAGTGTTAGTTATACCGGATGATGACAAGGATAGACGGTGGTATATTCGGTACGTTATTGTCCCTATTGTAGGTTTAGTAGGTGAAGAAAATCTCCCCTTCTATGAGAAGTGGAACTTTGCACGTGAGTACAATTTTGCTCACTTTCCTTTTCTGTTTTTAAAAATTACCAGTACCGTGACTTTTTCTTTTTCTTTTGCAGCAACCATGGGAACCGTCGAGAATGTCTCCTATTTTCGTGATTGAGTAGAAAAACTTTTGTTAATCGCTCCTTTAGAAGAATGTTCGTGGAAATACCTCTCTTTGAGGTTTGGTTGGAAGGTGAAAACCCATTGTAAGTTATTTTTTTTTACTTTTTCTCTTTCTCTTCTTGAGCTTAATTGATCCCTTTCATTTGTTAGGGTTTCCTGCTCGTGGAATTTCTACTGCGGCTGTGTCCGCTTCAAAACTGTCCCTGGCTAAGGCTCAGGAAATCATTGTTGGCTCCTCCTCGTCGAAAAGGAAGGCAAGTGGGTCCCGGACCTTAGAGGATGAAGAAGAACAGGAGGAGGGTTCGCTGATTCATAGGTCACGAAGGAGGAGAGTCGTTTCTGACGATGAGTCTGTTCCCATTTTCGATCCTCCGTACCTGAATCAGAGCTTTCTGCTCCTGAAGATGTAACTCCCTCTCCTGTAAATGAATCAATTGATCATCTATTCCAGAAAGGCTTCGGTACAATTTCTGATAAAGCACCTCTTGCTATATTCCCTCCATCTTCTCCTATGGAACTTCCGTTTACTGCTCCCGTTGTTGTTTCTGCTCCCATTGCTATTTCTGCTCCTCAGCCTATTCCATCCATGGCTCCTTCATCCGCCCCTACTTCCGTTCCTTCTGTTGTTGAAGTAGGGTCTTCTAGTAGGGGGTGATGAAGCAAGTAACGATAGAGGTTCCTGCGGGAGGCATCCTCTTGAAAAAGTCGGGCCAGGCTGATGTATGGTTAAAGCCCTTGATAGGCCCGGTTGAGAAGTCTAAGCTGGAAAGTCACAGTTCCTTAACTTGGATGAATGAGATTGTGCACTCGTCCCTAAAGGTAGAATTTGCTTCTTCTTCATATGTATATTTGTTTTACCGTATCTAACTTATCCTTTTATGTAGATCAATCTTATAGGCACATAATTGATGAAGAGAGTCGTTCAAATGGATCAATTAGCAAATGACTTCCATACCTAGGCTGACAATTGGAAGGAACAGTACGAGAGTCTACAGCTTGATATGAAGTCAATGGAGGAGGAGAAATGTACCTTGGAACAACATATCAGAGTTATTGCAGCGGAACTGGCCATAGAGAAGGCGTCTTCAAATTAGGCAGGTAAGGATAAAAGCATCTTGGAGTCTTTCTTTGCGGAGCAGCTTTCCCATGCCACCGAAGAGATTAGGAGCCTGAAGGCTTTGTTGGATCAAAAGGAGGCTTACTCTGGTGAACCCGTGCAATTTCTTACCCAGACCCAAGAAGACCTCCATAAATCTTCAGATAAGGTCCAGTTTCTGGAAAGATCTCTTGCTCCTTTGCGGGCTTCTTATGATGCTGTCGTGGCTGGGAGAGATGAGCTAAGAGCCGAATCTGAACAATGGGAGAAAGACTACGAGGCACTTGAAGAAAAAGCAGTTTTTGATGTTAGTTGGGCTTATTTGAATGCCCGACGTGACACATTGACGGAAATGGGTCAAGAAGATTTTGACGTGGAAGCTGAAATTGCCAAGACCAAAGAGACTATTGAAAAGTCTCGGCAGAGTCAGAACTTCTCATCACCTGAAGTTGAGGTCCCTGATGAAGCTGCTGCACAAGCCTCGCCATCTCAAGCCGCTCTTCCTGCCAACGAAGATACCCCCCCCCCCCCC
>ML269118.1:45091-69087 GCA_005239495.1 Nicotiana undulata
CCCAGCAAAGATCCCCCCCCCCCCCCATCTAGTGAAAGAGTTTATGGAACTTGGTCTTTTTTTTTTATTTGGAACAATTGGTGGTTACCTCCGGCCCTATTGGGGGTAAAGTTTTGTCCTTGTAAGTCCCCAACTGACAACTTAGGGGCAACTTTTGTACAAACAAATCCGGCTTAGACTAAGTTAATACTTAGTTGTTTTCCATAATATTAATATTAATATCAACATGACTTTCGATTTCTTGAGTTTTTGTTTTACTCTTAAGTCTTTGCATGCTTCTTTTTAGGGTTTTTGTTTTACCCCTTTGTTTTTGACTTTGCATTGAAAAATGCTTTAATTTATCGTACCTTTTTGTAACAGGCACGATTTATAAAAGAGGGCCCTTTTTTTATCGACACTTAATGAAAAAGACGTCTCAACTTCATAATGGTGTAAATGTACAAAAGAGAGATAGGAATTTCACATGTTTTGAAGAAAGTATTTGTATTATTTTGAACTTTCATAACATTTTACATGTGTTTGAGTATCGTCTATAACTCTTTTGTAACTGTTTTTCTTACAACAGATTTTGTATAAATACGAGGGTATGAATTTGTACCCGTAACTGTTTTCTTTGCAACAGTTTTTGAATAAATACAAGGGTATGAATTTTACCCATAACTGTTTTCATTTACAACAGTTTTTGAATAAATACAAGGGTAATGCCTTTTTTTATCCGTAATTATTTTGATTTACAACAGTTTTTGAATAAGTACAAGGATATGCATTTTTACCCGTAAATAACATTCTGCCTTTAACCTAAACATTCGTTTACATTTACGAGTATGTTTTTTGAATGTTTCTGAATCATGCTTTGTGTTTTTGTCTTTGGCTGTTTTATTTTGCTTATAACGCTTGACTTGTTGGAAAAATGGATCTTCAGGCTTGAGCTTTGACTTTTTTGATAGTCTTCTTTGCTTCTTCTTTGCCTTCCATACTGTATAGTCCCCCAAGTGTTTGAGATTTGAAGAATGAAATCTCGAGCACTTGACTATTCCTTCCTTGTGGTCCTTTTCCTGAAAAGGAAAAACATATGGGACTCGAAGGTATATAGTTTATATGATGACTGCTTAACCCTTAAAAACGTCCATCAAAAAGTTGGAACCCTAGACCGGAAATTCAGTTACTTCCTCGTGTCTATGAAGGTCTAATATCATCATCTAGTGATGGGTTAGCTTTTTGCCTATCATCTAAAATGGTTAGTATAATTTTAACTATACAAAAATGAAATCAAACGAAATGATACCTGACCGGGGGTATTCCTTTTACTTAGAAGTAATACTTCTTCAAATGAACAGCATTCCAACTCATTGGTAAAATTCTGTTGTCCATAATCTCCAGCTCATAAGCGCCTTTTCCAGCAATGCCACGGACTTTGTAAGGTCCTTCCCAATTTGGATTTAGCTTTCCTGCACCGGCTTCCTTTGTTGATTGGAAAACTTTTTAAAGAACGAAGTTCCCAATTTTGAAATATGTGAGGTGAGCTTTTCTATTGTAATATCACTCTATAATTTGTTTTTGAGCTGCCATACGTATTAATGCAGCTTCTCTCCTTTGCTCGAGCAAATCCTGCTTTGTTCTCAACTCGTCGTTGTTTGTTTCTTCTGTTGCTGTTGTGAATCTCGTGCTTGGTTCACTGATTTCTACCGGTATTAAAGGTTCTGAACCATAAACAAGCGCGAATGGTGTTTCTCCCGTGGCTGTTTTTGCAGTAATTCTGTAAGCCCATAATACTGCCGGTAACTCTTCTGGCCAATTTCCCTTGGCCTTTTCCAACCGTTTCTTTAAATTGTTGACATGATTTTGTTCGTCGACTCGGCTTGCCCATTAGCCACGGGATGATATGGTGATGAAGTGATTCGTTTGATTTGCCAGCTTTCGAAGTATTCTATGATTTGTGAGCCTATGAATTGTGGGCCATTGTCACATACGATCTCCTTTGGTATACCAAAGCGGCATATTATGTGTCGCCATATAAAGCTTTTCACTTATTTTTCTCGCACATGTTTAAAAGCGTCTGCTTCCACCCATTTTGTGAAATAATCTGTTAATATGAGTAAGAACCGTACCTTTCCTTTAGCTGGGGGAAGAGGTCCCACTATATCCAAGCCCCATTTCATGAATGGCCACGGTGACACCACTAGGTGGAGTAATTTTGCTGGTCGATACATATTGTTAGCATATCGTTGACATTTTGCTCATTTAGCTACGAAATTCTCACCGTCTTCTTCCATTTTAGGCCAATAGTACCCTACTCTGATCAGGGTTTTGACTAAGGATCTTGCTCCTGCGTGGTTTCCGTAGTGTCCTTCGTGTACTTTTTTCATCATGTACTCTATTTGATTGGGTCCAAGGCACCTTGCTAGGGGACCTCCAAACATTTTGCAGTATAAAGTATCACGAACTAGGCAGTACCGTGCAGCTTTTCGGCGAAGTGCTTGAGCTTCTTTTTTATCTTCAGGCATGGTACCATTCTGCAAAAAGTTCACAATTTTGTTTCTCCAATCCCAGGTTAAATTGTTAAATGTTACCTCATTTTTGTCCTGGTCGATTGCTGAATGAAATAAGTGTATCACAATAACATTTTCTTTATTTGTTACGTCGGTAACTGCTGCGAGGTTAGCCAATGTATCTGCTTATGCATTTTCCTCCCTGGGTATTTGCATAACCTCCCATGACCGGAATTGTCTTACTAGGTCTCGTGCCTTTTCCAGACATTGGTGCATTCGAGCCTCTCTAGCAGTATAAGTCCCCTGCATCTGGTTTACCACTAGTTGAGAGTCACTTTTGATCACAATGTGCTCGATTGAAAGTTCTCGTGCTAGTTCAAGCCATGCAATGACAGCTTCGTACTCTGCTTCATTGTTAGTTATGGGGTAACATTTAATAGCCTGTCTTATCTTTTCACCTGTAGGTGATATTAGAACAATTCCCAAACCTGATCCTTTTACATTAGAAGAGCCGTCGGTAAATAGGGTCTATATTCCTGGATTAGCCCCGTTGAAGATTTGTAACTCTTTTTCCACTTCAGGGATTATGCTAGTATTAAAATCAACGATGAAATCATCTAAAATTTGAGACTTTATTGCAGTCCTAGGCTGATATATTATGTCATGTTCACTTAATTCTATTGCCCACTTAGCTAATCTCCCTGATAACTCTTGTTTATGCAAAATATGTCTCAGTGGATATGAGGTTACAATAGTAATTGGGTGACACTGAAAGTACGGTCTTAACTTTCTAGCTGCCATGATTCGAGCTAAAGCTAATTTTTCTAGATGAGGATATCTAGTTTCAGCATCTAATAAAGATTTGCTTACATAATAAATTGGAGATTGTTTACCTTTGTCTTCTCTTACCAATACTGCACTTACGACAATTTCTGCAACGACAAGATAGACATATAGCATTTCACCCTCCTTTGGTTTAGACAGCAGCGAGGGATTTGATAGATAGGCCTTCAGATCTTTGAGAGCCTATTGGCATTCTTCAGTCCATTCGAACTGATTCTCCCTTTTTAGAACTTAAAAGAATTTAAAACTCTTCTCCGAAGACCTGGAGATGAATCTTCCTAAGGCTGCAATTCTACCTGTTAGTCTTTGAACTTCTTTTTTGCTCATAAGTATATCAGGTATTTCTTTAATAGCTTTAATTTGAGCAGGATTTACTTCAATACCTCTATTTGATACAAGGAAACCCAAAAATATACCTGATTCGACGCCAAATGCACATTTTTCTAGATTTAATTTCATGTTATACCTGCGTAGGATTTCTAAAGTAATTGAAAGATGCTGGAAATGATCTTCTGCTTGTGTTGATTTTACCAGCATGTCATCAATGTACACCTCCATTGTTTTCCCCAGATATTTCTGGAACATCTTGGTCACTAGCCTTTGATCCGTGGCTCCAGCATTTTTCAGGCCAAAAGGCATGACTTTGTAACAATAAGTCCCTCTCTTCGTCGATCAATTGGTTCTTGAAAGGTCCTTGATTTTTTTTTTTGCTTGATAGGAATGAATGATGGGTCTTCATTTAGTTTATGAGTCATCACTTCTGGGGGTATACCTGTCATATCATAATGGGACCAAGCGAAACAATCTACGTCAACTTTTAAATATTCAATTAACTTACCTCTCCTAGTGGGGTTTAACCTTGTGCCTATATGAACTTTTTGCTCAGGCTTTTGCTTAAACAGTGGATCAGCTTCAAGCTCCTCAGTAGTTTTGATATGCTCGTCTTCTTCTGGTTCCTGAATGACATCAGGTCTGGAATCCATGTCCGTATTTTTTTATGCAACTTCTGTGGTAATTTGATTAACCTTCTCTTTGTCATTTTCTTCCATGTCTATTTGAGTTTGTTTCTTCGTCCTTTGATTCTTCCACTTCCTCTTTTTTATTAGATTGTACTACTGAATTGATGTTTCTTGAAGTCTGCTGATCGCCTCGAATCTTGAATCCCCCATTTGGAAGGGAATTTAATTACCTGATGTAAAGTAGATGGTACTACTTCCATATCATGAATCCATGGTCTCCCCATGATTATGTTTTAAGCCATATAAGTATCAATGACTTGGAATTTCGTGTCTTTGACAACTCCTTCTGCATAGGTACTAAGCTCAATTTCTCCTTTTGTTATGACTGTAGAGTTGTCGAACCCAGATAAGGCGCGTGCTTTTGGAATTACACGATCCTCCATTAGCATCTCTTCCACAACTCTCAACAAAATGATATTGACTGAGCTACCTGGATCAATCAACACTCTTTTCACGTTAGTGTCATGTATAAGGAGAGATATTACCAGTGCGTCGTTGTGTGGAAGAAATAATCTGTTGGCATCTGCGTCGTCAAAAGATATATTGTCTGCTTTCGCGGTTTCAGGAATTCGCTTCCTATGTGTAATTGTGAGCTTGGTTGTTCTTTTGCAAACTACACCGTTCACCTCTTATCCTCCGTGTATCACATTTACTATTCTCTTTGGACATGGCGGCTTTGGGGGCTCTTGCATGTTCTTTATTTATGCATGTTTACCTTTTTCACTAAACAGTTCTGTTAGATAGCCTTATTTTAATAATTGTTCTACCTCACCTTGCAATAACCTGCAATCTGACGTTCTGTGTCCATGATCATTATGGAATTCGCACCAGAAGTATGGATTCCTTCTATTTGGATTCGCTCTCATTTCTTTGGGCCATCGAACTTTATCACCCATGTTTATTAATATTGTAATTAACTCAGAAGTACTTACATTGAAGTTGTAGTCTCCAATTCTTGCGTTACCTTTATTTAGTTCATCTCGATCCTTTCTGGATCTTGATGAGGATGAGCTCGTATCTCTATTTGACGGTCTGTATTCTGACCGTGTGTTTTCAAATTCGGAACGAGTTTCTCATCCCGAAGGTCCCATATATGCATCGTACCTATTTTTACCAGTTCTCCTTTCTGGTTCGGAGCGTCTAGAACTGGTCCTGTCTTCTGCTTTTGATTGAGCAATGATCTTCTTCTATTCATAACTTGGTGTTGTACCTGTTATAGACATCGTTCCATGTTGTGGCTGGGAACTCTCTCAAGCTTTCCTTGAGTCTTCTCGTGGCTTTTGAGCTTCTATCATTTAAATTACTTGCAAATGCCATTGCTGCCGAATTGTCAGGCACTCTTGGTAGCAGCATTCTTTCTCGTTGAAACCTATATACAAACTCACGGAGAAACTCCGTGTCTCCTTGTTTTATTTTGAATATGTCTTCCATTCTTTTTTCAACTTTTTGTGCACCGGAATGTGCTTTTATAAAAGAATCTGCAAGCTCAGCAAAAGAGTCAATAGAATTTTCGGGTAAAAGAGAATACCATGTTAGCGCTCCTTTGTGAGTGTCTCTCCGAACTTCTTGACCAGTACTGATTCAATTTCGTGTTTAATCAAGTCGTTGCCTTTTACTCCTGTAGTAAAAGAAGTGACATGATCACGTGGATCGGTTGTCCCGTCGTGCTTGGGAATATCAGGCATTTTGAATTTCTTTGGAATAGGCAAGGGTGCTGCACTTGGCTTCCAAGATTGTTGAGAATATCTATCAACGTCAATACCCTTGATGACAGGTGGTACTCCAGGAATTTGCTCGATTCGATCGTTTTGTTCTTTCACCTGTTTCAGCAAGGTTAGTAATAAAGATTGTCAATCTTAATTATTGGACATACCTGGTCTTGCTTCGAGAGACTCATTCGGAGTGCCTCTACTTCCTAAGTTTGCTAATCCAAATTGTGGATTTTCCACAGTTGCGGTTGTATTGGCAAAAAGAAGCTTCACACGTATAATAATTCTTGATGACTCAACAATCTATGTGGATCAATGAAAACACGACAGCTGGAAAGGACTCTATGAAGAGGTACGAAGAAAAGAGGCACGACACACCATACCCATGAGGTAATTAGCTACGGGAATCTCAACCTGATTGAGAGGATGAAGAGACACGGTCAGAATGAATCCGGGCAGAATAAAGGGCAAATTCGGAGATCTTCAATTAATGAGCCACACGTCACACAACCTTCACGCAACTGTTACGGTTACTCATTGTAACGTTACATTAATGCCATAATTAGTCATTAATTCTCAATCACTTAAAAAGGTAGACGTTATATTAAGAAATTCCCTATATAAGGGAAGAAAATGTAACTTGTAAGACACATTCGAACTACTACGACAATACACTTACTTTTTATGCATCTTATTACTTTCCATTTTCAATTTTTACTTACAGTTACTAGTTTATTCTTTGGTTATCAGAAACCCGTGTTCTTCTTAAAATACCTTTGAGCAAAGAATCCAATTATTTGGTTAAACAAATTGGTTCTGTTACCGGGAATCTGATCATATTTACTTTCAAATTACATCATTTGAATCATGTCAAACGCTGATGACAATAATCAACAGAGAATTGAAACTCCAGTTCCATCACCTTTAGGAACCCCACGGGGCTCAAGGGAGAATTCCCCAGATAGATCCACGACTCGAAACAATAATAACAACGCAAATGAACAAACAGGAGGACAAGATCAGGTGAAGCAAATGGTTGGCGAATATGTGACTCAAGCTCTACAAGCTTTTATGAGAGGATTACCAGCTGCATCACCTGCGCCACTTCCTAACAACACCGCAACTATGGAAAACCCGCAATCTGGGTTAGCGAACTTAGGAAGTGGAGGCACTCTAAACAAATCCCTCGAAACAAGACCAAGTATGTCCAATAACCCAGAATTACAATATTTATTATTAACTTTGCAAAAACAGGTGAAGGAACAAAACGATCGAATCGAACAAATTCCCGGAGTACCACCTGTTATCAAAGGCATTGACGTTGATAGATATTCTCAACAACCTTGGAAGCCAAGTGCATCGCCCTGCCTATTCCCAAGAAATTCAAAATGCCTGATGTTCCTAAATATGATGGGACAACTAACCCACGCGACCATGTGACTGCTTTTACCACCGGAGTGAAGGGCAATGACTTGACAAAGCAAGAAATTGAGTCAGTCTTGGTTAAAGAGTTTGGAGAAACACTTACCAAAGGAGCGTTAACCTGGTATTCTCTTCTCCCTGAAAATTCTATTGATTCTTCTGCTGAGCTTGCAGATTCTTTTATAAAAGCGCATTTCGGTGCGCAAAAAGTCGAAAAAAGAATGGAGGACATATTTTAAATAAAACAAGGAGACGTGGAGCTACTTCGTGAATTTGTTGACAAGTTTCAACGAGAAAGGATGTTGTTACCAAGGGTACCTGACAATTGGGTAGCCATGGCATTTACAAGCAATTTAAATGATAAAAGCTCCAAAGCCACGAGAAGACTCAAGGAAAGCCTCAGAGAATTCCCAGCTACGACATGGAACGATGTCTATAACAGGTATAGTACCAAGTTACGTATAGAAGAGGACACCATCGCCCAAACAAGGACTGAAGATCGCACTAGTTCTAGACGCTCCAAGCCGAAAAAAAGGTCAGGTAAAAATAGGTACGACCCTTATATGGGACCTTCGGGACGAGAAACTCATCCCAGGTTCAAAAACACTCAGTCAGAATATAGACCATCAAATAGAGATACAGGCTCATCCTCATCAAGGTCTAGAAAAGATCGGAATGAACGAAACAGAGGTAATACAAGAATTGGAGACCACACCTTCAATGTAAGTACTTCTGAACTAATTTCAGTATTGAGAAATATGGGTGATAAGGTTCGATGGCCCAAAGAAATGAGGTCGAACCCAAACAAAAGGAACCCAGATTTTTGGTGTGAATTCCATAATGATCATGGACACAGAACGACAGATTGCAAATTTTTGCAAGGTGAGGTAGAACAATTATTGAAATAGGGCTGCCTAACATAATTGTTTAGTGAAAAAGGTAAGCAAGCATACATGAAGAACAGACAGGAGCCCCCAAAACCACCATCTCCAAAAAAAAACAGTCAACGTGATACACGGAGGTGAAGATGTGAACGAAGTGGTCTGTAAAAGAACTACAAAGTTCACAATTACACACGGGAAGCGGATTCGTGAAGATTTGGAAACAGACAATATATCCTTCGATGATGCAGATATCAACGTATTAATGCTTCCTCACAACGACGCTCTGGTAATATCCTTACTTATACATGATATTAACGTAAAAAGAGTGTTGATTGATCCAGGAAGTTCAGTCAACATCATTTTGCTAAGAGTCGTGGAAGAAATGCTACTGGGGAATCAAGTAATCCCAAAAGCACGATCCATATCAAGGTTTGATAACTCTACAGTTATAACGAAAGGGGAAATTGAACTTAGCACTTAAGCTGAGGGAGTAACAAAAAGTACCAGGTTCCAAGTCATCGATACTGACATGGACTATAATGTAATCATGGGGAGACCATGGATCCACGACATGAAAGCAATACCATCCACCTTGCATCAAGTAATTAAATTCCCTTCCGAATGGGGAATTCAACAGATAGGGAAGACTCCCACACAGAAGACATTGCCCAAAAAGGTATGGAAGAAATTATTTCCCAAACAGGTATGGAAGAAATTATTGCCCAAACAGGTACGGAAGAAGATAGTAACGAGAAGGTGAACCAAGTGACCATAGAAGATGTATCAAATCATACAGATGTAGATTCCAGACCTGATGTCATTCGAGAACCAGAGGAAGACGAACACATCAAAACGACCATGGAAGAGCTCGAAACTATTCCATTGTTCGAACAAAAGCCTGAACATAAAGTTCACATAGGCACGAGGATGAGCCCCAGTCGAAGAGGTAAGTTAATTGATTATTTAAAAGCTAATGCAGATTGCTTTGCATGGTCCCATTCAGACATGACAAGTATCTCTCCAGAAGTGATGACTCATAAGCTAAATAAAGATCCATCCTTCGTACCTGCAAAGTAGAAGAAAAGAAAGCAAGGACCATTCAAGAACCAAGTAATTGACGAAGAGGTATAAAAACTCTTGGAAATTGGTTCAATACGAGAGGTAACATACCCTAACTGGTTAGCTAACACTGTAGTGGTGCCTAAGAAGAATGGTAAATGGAGAGTATGCGTAGATTACACAGACTTAAATAAAGCATGCCCCAAAGATTAATTTCCATTACCACATATAGATCAAATGGTTGATGCCACCGCAGGTCATAAATTGTTAAGCTTTCTAGATGCGTATTCTAGTTATAATCAGATAAAAATGGATCCTTCAACCGAGGAAAAAACTTCCTTTATTACAAACAGGGGGACTTACTGTTACAAAGTCATGCATTTTGGCCTGAAAATGCTGGAGCCACGTATTAGAGGCTAGTAACCAAGATGTTCCAACAACATCTGGGAAAGACGATGGAGGTTTACATCGATGACATGTTGGTGAAATCAACACATGCGGAAGATCATTTCCAGCACCTTTCTATTACCTTTGAAATTTTACGCAGGTATAATATGAAATTGAATCCAGAAAAATGCGTCTTTGGCGTAGAATCATGTAAGTTTTTGGGTTTCCTTGTATCAAATAGAGGAATATAGGTAAATCCTACTCAAATTGCAGGGCTTGAACTAGCACGAGAATTCTCAATTGAGCAGATCGTGATCAAAAGCGACTCTCAGCTGTGTATTGGTAAAAACAAAAGCTTCACACGTATGATAATTCTTGATGATTCAGCCAGTTACGTGGAACAAGGAAAACATGACAGCTGGACATGATTCTATAAGGAGGTGCGAGGAAAATAGGCACGACAATATACCTACGAAGTAATCAGATACAGAAGACTCAACTTGATTGAGTCAAAGAAGAGACACGGTCAGAATGAACCCAGGCAGAGCTACGGGCAGATTCAAAGGTCTTCAATTAATGATCTGCACGTTACACAACCTTCACGCAACAGTTACGATTATTCACTGTAACGTTACATGAATGTAATAATTAGTCATTAATGTGTTATCATTGCAATAGGTAGACGTTATACTGAAGAATTCCCTATATAAGGGAATAGAAGTTAACTTGTAAGGGGCATCTGGACTACGAATACCATACTCTTTATTTTTCTGTGCATCATACTGTTGTCTATTTACTTACTCCTTTTTATTTATCATTATTTCCCTGATTATCAAAAGCCCGTGTTCATTCCTAAAAATAAGATTTAGTCAAGGAATCTAATTCTTTGGTTAAACAACCTGGAAGTAAACCAGATATAGGGGACTTATATTGCTCGGGAGACTCGGATGCAACAATATCTGGAAAAGGCACGAGATCTCGTAAGGCAATTCAAAACATGGAAGGTTATACAAATACCTAGAGAGGAGAATGCAGAAGCGGATGCATTAGCTAACCTCGCAGCAGTTACAGAAGTAACAAATAAAGACAATGCAATTTTCGTTCACCTATTTCATTCAGCAATCGACCAGGATAAGAATGAGGTAACATTTAACAATTTAACATGGGATTGGAGGAACGAAATTTTAAATTTTTTGCAGAATGGCACCGTACCTGAAGACAAAAAAGTAGCTCAAGCACATCGCCGAAAAACTGCACGGTACTGCCTCATTCGCAATTATTTATATCGTAAAATGTTCGGAGGTCCCTTAGCAAAATGCCTCGAACCTAATCAAACGGAGTTCGTGATGAGGGAAGTCCACGAAGGACACTGTGAAAATCATGCAGGGGCGAGATCCTTAGTCAAAACCCTAATCGGAGAAGGGTACTATTGGCCCAAGATGGAAGAAGAGGTTGAAAGCTTCATAGCTAAATTCGACAAATGGCAACGATTTGCTAACAACATGCATAGACCAGCAGAACTATTGCACCGAGTGATATCTCCATGGCCGTTCATGAAATGGGGGATGGACATAGTAGGACCCCTTCCCTCATCTAAAGGAAAGGTACGATTCTTACTCGTGTTAACTGACTATTTCTCAAAATGGGTGGAGGCAGAAGCTTTCAAACAAGTGCGAGAAAAAGAAGTGAAAAGCTTCATATGGCGAAACATAATATGCCGCTTTGGAATACCGAAGGAGATCGTATGCGATAATGGCCCACAATTCATAGGCTCTCAAATCATAGAATTCTTCGAAAGTTGGCAAATCAAGCGAATCACTTCATCACCATATCACCCTGTTGCTAATGGGCAAGCTAAATCAACAAACAAAGTCATCATCAACAACCTAAAGAAACGGTTGGAAAAAGCCAAAGGAAATTGGCCTGATGAATTACCGGCAGTGCTATGGGCTTACAGAACGACTTCAAAAATAGTTACGAATGAAAAAGCATCACCCTCGTATTTATGGATCAGAAGCTTTAATACCGGTGGAGATTGGCGAACCAAGAATAAGGTTTACAACAGCCACGGAGGATGCAAACAACGACGAGTTAAGAATCAATCTGGACTTGCTCGAGCAAAGAAGAGAAGTTGCGCTAATACGTATGGCAGCTCAAAAACAAATCTTAGAACGATATTACAACCAAAAATCTTACCTCAGATATTTCAAAATTGGGGACTTTGTTCTCAAAAAAGTCTTCCAGTCAACAAAAGAAGCTGGTGCGGGAAAGCAGAATCCAAATTAGGAAGGACCCTATAAAGTCCGAGGCATCGCAGGGAAAGGCGCTTATGAGTTAGAAGCCATGGATGGAAGGATATTACCAACCAGTTGGAATGCCATCCACTTAAAGAAGTATTACTTCTAAGGAAAAGGAATACCCCATGTCAGGTATCACTACGTTCGATTTTATATTTGTACAGTTAAAATTTTACTAACCATTTTAGATTATAGGCAAAGAGCTAACCCATCACCAGATGATGATATTAGACATGCAAAGACACGAGGAAGTAACTGAATTCCCGGTCTAGGTTTACACTTTCTGATTGACGTTTTAAAGGGTTAAGCAGTCATCATCTAAAAACTATATACCTTCGAGTCCTGTACGTTTTTTCTTTTCAGGAAAAGGACCACAAGGAAGGATTAGTCAAGTGCTCGAGATTTTATTCTTCAAAGATCAAACACTTGGGGGACTATACAGTATGGAAGGCAAAGATGAAGCGTAGAAGACTATCAAAAATTCAAAGCTCGAGCCTGAAGATCCATCATCCCAACAAGTCAAGTGATACGAGCATAATCAAAAGAGCCAAAGACTCAAGACACAAAGCTTGATTCAAAAAACCTTTGAACATGTTTGTAGATGTAAACGAATGTTCAGGTTAAAAGGCAAAATATTAGTTACGAGGGAGAAATGCATATCTTTATATTTATTCAGAAAACTGTTGTAACTAAAAACAGTTATGGATAGAGATCATCATCCTTGTACTTATTCAGAAAACTGTTGTAATCAAAAACAGTTATGAAATCTTTGTACTCATACAGAAAGTTGTTATCAATAAAAACAGTTACAGATGAAAAATCATTATCCTTGTACCTATTCAAAAAACTGTTGTCAACAAAAAACAGTTACGAATGAAAAAGCATCACCCTCGTATTTATTTAAAACTGTTGTCAATAAAAATAGTTACGGGTAAAAACCCATACCTTCATAAAAACTGTTACAAACAAAAAAAACAGTTATTCCCTTGTATTAACTCGAAAAAACTGTTACACAAGAAAAATAGTTACAAAATACAAGTTTATAGAAAACCTGTTAAAAGAAAACAGTTGCAACATGAGTTTTAGACGATACGCAAACACATGTGAAATGTTATGAAAGTTCAACACAAAAACTTTCTTTATAAACATTGTTAAAAAGAAACATGTGAAAAATTCCTATCTCTCTATTTCATCTTTACACCATTATGAAGTTGAGACGTCTTCTTCATTAAGTGTCGATCAAAAAGGGTCCTCTTTCACAAACCGTGCCTACTACAAAAAGGTACGGATAGTCTAAGCATTGTATATGCAAAACTCAGAGGTAAAACTTAAACCTCAAAAATGAAGCATGCAAAAGACTTAAAGAGTGAAACAAAAACTCAACAGAAATTAAAGTCATACTTGCATTAATATATTAAACGGCAAATAAACTAAGTATTAACTTAGTTTTAGCCGTATTTAGCTTTTTACATTGGGTGCCCCTAATTTGTTAGTTGGGGACTTAAAGGATCCAAACTTACCCCCGGTGGGACTGGGGGTAACCACCAATTGATAAACAAAATATATAAAAAGAAAGAGAACCAAGATCTTAAACTTCATCAGATGGGGGGTTGTCTTCACTGGCAGGAGGAGCATCTTGGGATGAAGAGACATGAGCAGCAGGAGCATCACCTTCAGGTGAAGAGAGATTTTTACCTTTTTGAGACTTCTCAATGGTCTCCTTGGTCTTCGCAATTTCGGCTTTTAGGTCAAAACCCTCTTGGCTCATTTCCGTCATTGTGTCAAGACGAGAGTTCATATAAGCCCAACTCACATCAACGGCTGCCTTGTCTTCAAGAGCTTCATAATCTTTCTCCCACAGCTCAACTTCAGCTCTTAATTCATCCCTTTCAGCCACGGCGGCATCATGAGAGGCCTTTAAAGGAGCGAAAGACCTTTCCAGGGACTGAATTTTCTTCAAAGAGTTGAGAAGATCCTCCTGGGTTTGAGTGAGTGATTGAACAAGTTCGCCCGAATATTCCTCCTTCTGACCTAATAAGGTCTTCAGGCTCTTGATCTCATCAGAGGCACGGGACATCTGCTCTGCGAATGAGGACTCTAGGACGTTCTTATCCTTGCCTGCCTGATCTGAAGATGCCTTCTCAATAGCCAACTTTGCTGTCATGACCCTCACTTGCTTCTCCAAGGTACACTTCTCCTCTTCCACTACCTCCATGTCGAGTTGTAAGCTTTCATATTGCTCCTTCCAATTATCTTCCTCAACACGCAACTCCCTTACTTCCTGCTCTGTATGGGAAACCCTCTTCATTAACTCCGTGCCTATAAGATTGATCTACAAAAGCAGATAAATAAGGTACAACAAAGAATGTTCGCAAAAATGAACAAAGGAAAGTATATTTTACCTTTAAAGAAGTATGCACGATCTCATTTGCCCATGTAAGGGAACTGTGGATGTCCAGCTTAGCTCTCTCATTCGGACCTATTAACGGTTTCAACCAAATATCAGGCTGGCCAGACTTTTTAAAGAGGTTACCCTCTGCTGGAACTTCTATCATCACCTGCCTCATCTCCCCCCTGCTGGAAGACCCTACTTCTGCAACAGAAGGCACGGATAAGGGAGCCACGAGCAAGGAAGTCTGAGGGGCAGAAAAAGTCACGGGAGAGGAAGCAACGACAGGAGCAGGAACAACCGTGGGAGCAGGAGTAATAACTGGAGTAGTTGAGGGAAATTCTTTAAGAGAAGAATGAGAGAAAATAGCCAGGGGAGCTTCGTCAGCAATAGAACCAAAGCCTTCACGGAACAGGAGATCCACGGATTCACGCACGGGAGAGGGGGTAGCATCCACAGGGGAAGAAAGTTCAGCTTCAGGCACAGGAGGATCAATAGCAGGTGCAGACTCGTCGTCAGAGACCACCTTCCTTCTTCGTGACCTATGGACTAAAGAACTCTCCTCTTCCTCCTCCTCTTCTAAGGTCCTTGACCCACTTGCTTTTCTCTTTGAACAAGAGGAGCCTGAAACGATCTCCTGGGCCTTTGCCAAGGACAACTTTGGAACAGACACGGATGCAGCAGAAGCTCCACGAGCAGCAAATTCTATCAAATGAAAAGGGCCAAATAAAGCTTGAAAGAGGAAAGAAGTAAAAACAAAAACTTCATTTACCGTGAGTCTTAACTCTCCAACCAAACCTCCCGGAGAGGTATTTCCATGAGTGTTTTTCTAACGGAACGATGAACAAAGGTTTTTCTACCCAACCTCGGAAACTGGAGACATTCTCAACGGTTCCCATGGTTGCTGCAAAGAGAAGAAACAATTACGGTACATATAAAGTATCTAAAGAAAAAGGAAAGGAATGTGAGCAAAATTGTGCTCATATGCAAGATTCCACTTCTCAGGTAAGGGAAGATTTTCTTCACCTACTAAATCAGCAGTAGGAACAGCAACATACCGAAGGTACCACCCTTGATCTTTATCATCATCAGGAGTCACTAACACCCTTTTTCTCCTAGTCGCGAGAGTAAAAACTCCCTAGCGGAACAACATTGGAGAATAAAGGTGGATGAGATGATGAAAGGTAAAGGGGAAGCTAAGTTAGCCAAATATCTAAGACACGCAACAACTCGCCATACAAGAGGATCGACTTGTCCCAAACAAATTTTAAAGAATCGACAAAAATCGATGATAACTAGGTCGATGGGAGGCTTGAATCCTAATGTGAAGGGATAGGTATAAACAAAAGAATACCCGGCCTTGTAAGAGGTTATTATTTGATTACCATTGGGCACGACAATAGGAAAATCAGGCTTCCAGAAACAATCCCTACGTACAATAGATATCAAACCTTCAGTAATCTAGGTAGGGTATTTGTCAGCACTGTCAAGAGACGACAATGAAGAAAGATGATTACTAAGGATCTGACTATCCCTAGCAAAAGAAAATTTTGCAGGTACTATTTCATCGACCCGCAGCTCACGCAAAGGTTCACTGTGTTCTTTACCCTTAGACGAAGATCTAGAAGCCCTAGCTCTCGGAGAAGATAAAGACCTAGAAGAACGAGGGGGAGTAACTTGAGAAGAGGAAGAACCCCTAGAAGGAGTAGAACCTAAACTCCTAAGTCTACCACCTCTTCTACTCCGAGTTGGAACACAAGAAGGAGTCAGATCATCTACGTTTATGACTCTCTTAGATTGGTTTGAAGAAGACATATTTACAAAGACAAGAAAAAGTTCTTTACAAATAAAGTTTGAAAGTTAGAAGTTTTTCGTGAAAGTAAAGAAAAGGGGTATTTATACTCGAAGGCAACCGTCAAAAATGAAAAAAAAAATAATGATGTGAAAGTTATAATTAAAGGTGTCACTTCGTGACTGATGCAGCCGCAAAAAGCCTTAAAAGGCGCTGAATAATTGCAGAACCAATCCGGGAATGCCACGTGGCACAAGCATTAAATGGAAGTGACAAACAACGCCAACGCTCAGGGATGGATACAATTTTTTGAGTGAATCGGCGGCAAAATATTCCCGTCATAAATGAGTATCCACTTACCAAATATTAATCGATAAATAAATGGTAAGTGGGGGGACTATCTGTATTGGTAAAAAAGAGCTTCACACGTGTAGTAATTCTTGATGACTCATCAATCTATGTGGAGAAATGAAAACACGACAGCTGGACAGGACTCTATGAAGAGGTACGAAGAAAAGAGGCACAGCACAGAGCATACCCATGAGGTAATTAGCTACGGGAATCTCAACCTGATTGAGAGGATGAAGAGACACGGTCAGAATGAATCCGGGCAGAATAAAGGGCAGATTCGGAGATCTTCAATTAATGAGCCACACGTTACAAAACCTGCACGCAATAGTTATGGTTACTCATTGTAACGTTACATTAATGCCATAATTAGTCATTAATGCTCAATCACTGAAAAGGGTAGACGTTATATTAAGAAATTCCCTATATAAGGGAAGAAAATGTAACTTGTAAGACACATTCGAACTACTACGGCAATACACTTACTTTTTGTGCATCTTATTACTTTCCATTTTCAAGTTTTACTTACAGTTACTAGTTTATTCTTTGGTTATCAGAAACCCGTGTTCTTCTTAAAATAGCTTTGAGCAAAGAATCCAATTCTTTGGTTAAACAACAGTGTTTTTAGGAGGAGGCGTAGGTGATACAACCGGTAGCCCCCTCATGAAAGCTTGCAAGGCTTCATTCACATATTCACCAACCATTTGTTTACAGGGTCTTGTTCTCCTGTTTGTTCATTTCCATTGTGATTATTATTTTGAGTCATAGACCTCCCTGAGGATTGATCCCTTGAACCTCATGGTGATCCCTGAGGTGATGGAACTGGAGTTCCAGCTGTCTGTTTATAGTTGTCATTGGCATTCGACATGATTCACAAAATGTTGTTTGAGAAAAAGCAAAGATTATAAGATTCCCGGTAACGGAACCAATTTGCTTAGCCAAAGAATTAGATTCTCTGCCAAAGCTATTTTAAGAAGTACTCGGGCTTCTGATAATTAATAAAATAAGCTAATAAGTATAATCCGACTTGTAAATAGAAAGCAGCAAAGATGCGTAAAAGTAAGTGTAATTCAATAGTGGTTCGAACGTGTCCTTACAAGTTATATTTTTCTCCTTTTTACAGGGAATTCCTTAATATAACGCCTACTCTTCTTAATGATTGAGAATTAATGACTAATAATGGCATTAATGTAACGTTACAATGGTTAATCGTAACTGTTGCGTGAAGATTATGTAACGTTTATCTCATTGATTATAGATCTTTGAACCTGCCCTTTATTCTGCCTTGATTCATTCTGACCATGTCTCTTCAACTCCTCAATTAGGTTGAGGTTCCCATATCTAACTGCTTCGTGGGTATGCTATTCCGTTCCTCTTTGTCTCGTGCCTCTTTGTAAAGTTGCAACCAGTTGTCATGTTTTCATTGCTCCACATCGGTTGCCTTGTCATATAAATTAATACACGTGTGAAGCCTATTTTTACCAATACAACTACGAACCTGCTCCAACTTCCGGAATTCCATTTCAACCCTGATAGCAAATTTTCCACTTCCGACCGAAAATTGCCAAAAACTCAATTTTGCCAATTCAAGCCTAATTTTACTCCGGACCTCCAATTTACATTCCAAACATACTCCTAAGTCCCAAATCACCTAACAAAGTTATTCAAGCCATAAAATCCACATTTCGAGATCGTTTACCTATCAGTCGACCCCGATTGACTTTTCCAACTATAAAGCTCATTTAAGAGACTAAGTGTCTCATTTCTCACCACGACCACTCCGAACCCGAACCAACCGACCCAACACATCATAATTAGGTTAATTAACACATGACAAGGCTGAAACAACGGATACGGGGCTAATCTCACGGAACGACCGGCCGGGTCGTTACATTCTCCCCCTCTTAAACAAACGTTTGTCCTCGAACAGGTCTAGAAACATACCTGGAGTCTCAAATAGGTGAGGTGTCTGCTCTGCATCTCCCTCTCATTTTCCCAGGTGGCCTCCTCCACCGGCTTCCCTCTCCACTGCACTTTTACTGAAGCTATATCCTTAGATCTCAACCTTCTGACCTGTCGACCTAAAATAACCACGGGCTCCACCTCAAATGACATATCGCCCTCGAGCTGAACTGTGTTGAAGTCTAACACATTAGACGAGTCACCAACATACTTCCGGAGCATGGAAACATGAAATACCGGATGAACACTCGATAAGTTGGGTGGTAAAGCAAGTCTATAAGCCACCTCTCCAAGCCTCTGAAGCACCTCAAAAGGCCCAATGAACCGGGGACTGGACTCTCCCCTCTTCCCGAACCGCATGACACCCTTCATGGGTGACACCTTCAGCAGTACTTTCTCCCCAACCATGAAAGACACATCCCGGACCTTCCGGTCCGCATAACTCTTCTGCCTAAATTGCGCCGTTCGAAGCCGCTCCTGAATCAACTTCACCTTATCCAATGCATCCTGGACCAAATTTGTGCCTAATAGCCTGGCCTCACTTGGATCAAACCAACCGACCGGAGATCTACACCTCCTACCATATGAAGCCTCATACGGAGCCATCTAGATACTCGACTGATAACTATTATTATATGCAAACTCCGCGAGTGGCAGGAACTGGTCCCATGAACCCCCAAAATCAATGACACAGGCACGCAACATGTCCTCCAAAATCTGAATAGTGTGCTCTAGTTGACCGTCAGTCTGAGGATGAAATGTTGTGCTCAACTCGACCTGAGTACCCGACTCCCTCTACATGGACCTCCAAAACTGAGATGTGAACGGAGTACCTCTGTCAGAAATGATAGAAACGGTGACACCATGCAATCGGACAATCTCTCTGATATAAATCTCAGATAACCGCTCCGAAGAATAGGTGGTACCAATAGTAATGAAGTGCACGGACTTGGTCAGCCGATCTACAATAACCCATATAGCATCGAACCTCCTCGAAGTTCGTGGGAGCCCAACTACAAAGTCCACGGTGATTCGCTCCCACTTCCACTACGGGATATCCAACCTCTGGTGCAATCCACCTAGTCTCTGGTGCTCATACTTGACCTACTGACAGTTGAGACACCGAGCTACAAACTCAACAATATCCTTCTTCATCCGCCTCCACCAATAATGCTGTCTCTGATCCTAATACATCTTCGCGACACCTAGATGGATGCAATACCACGAGCTATGGGCCTCTACTAGAATCAACTCTCGAAGCTCATCTACATTGGGCACACAAATCCGACCCTGCATCCTCATAACCCCATCATCACCAATAACCACACCCCTGGAATCACCTCGCCGGACCCTGTCCTGAAGAACGAGCAAGTGTGGGTCATGATATTGGCACTTTCTGATCCGATCATAAAGAGGAGACCTGGAAGCTACACTAGCCAACACCCGGTGAGGCTCTGATAAGTCCAATCTCACAAGCTAACTTGTTAGGGCCTGAACATCAAGTGCTAATGGCCTCTCTGATGCTAGGAGATAGGCTAGACTCCCCAAACTCTCTGCTCTGCGACTCAAGGCATCGGCCACTACATTGGCCTTCCCCGGATGGTATATAATAGTGATATCATAGTCCTTGCGAAGCTCCAACCATCTCCTCTGACACAAATTCAAATCCTTCTGCTTAAACAGGTGCTGCAGACTACGGTGATCAGTGAAAACCTCACAATGTACCCCATACAAATAATGACGCCAAATCTTCAGGGCGTGAACAATGGCTGCTAGCTCGATATCATGCACAGGATAATTCTTCTCATGAGTCTTTAACTGGCGTGAGGCATAGGCAATCACCCTACCCTCCTGCATCAAAACACAACCAATGCCTATCTTCGATGCATCATAATACACGGCATAAGAACCTGAAGTTGATGGCAATACTAACACTGGAGCTGAGGTCAATGCAGTATTGAGCTTCTGAAAGATCTCCTCACACTCATCCGATCACCTGAATGGAGCACCCTTCTGGGTCAATCTGGTCAAGGGCGAAGCAATAGAAGAAAACCCCTCCACAAAGCAACGGTAATATCCCGCCAAACCAAGGAAGTTCCTAATCTCTGTAGCGAGGATGGTCTGGGCCAACTCTGCACCGCCTCTATCTTCTTCAATTCAACCTGAATACCCTCGTTGGACACCACGTGCCCCAAGAAAGCTACTGAGCCAAGCCAAAACTCACACTTGGAGAACTTTGCATAAAGTTTCTCCTCCCTCGATCTCTACAGCACAACTCTCAAATGCTGAGTGTGCTCCTCCTGGCTACGAGAATATACATGGATGTCATCAATGAATACTATGACAAAAGAATCCAGATATGGCTGAAACACGTTGTTCATCAAATGCATGAACGCCGGTGGGGCATTGGTCAACCAAAAAGACGTCACCATAAACTTATAATGACCATAACGAGTCTTGAAAGTTGTCTTGGGAATATCAGAATCCCAAATCTTCAGCTGATGATACCCGGATCTCAAATCAATCTTAGAGAACACTCTGGCTCCCTAAAGCTGGTCAAACAAATCATCAATATGAGGCAAAGGATACTTATTCTTGACTGTAACCGTGTTCAACTGCCTGTAGTCAATACACATCCTCATTGAACCATCCTTCTTCTTTACAAACAACACCGGCGCACCCCAAGGTGACACACTAGGCCGAATGAACCCTTTATCTAGGAGTTCCTGAAGCTGCTCTTTTAATTCTTTCAACTCCGCTGGTGCCATATGTCACACCTCCTTTTTCACTACCCCGGGATTAATGAAGGGTAATAAGGGAGTTTTTCCACTTTAAGTGACATTATTCGGATTTGGGATTTATTTTAGTTTTTTAGAGTCGCCACCCGGATTTTTGACGATGCTCCGGGACACCGTTTATTTTAAAAATCCCAAATCGAGGAAAATTAGACTCTATTTTAAGTTGTCTACGACCAAAAACCCGAGTAAGGAATTTTGTTAACACGGGAGAAGGTGTTAGGCATTTCCGAGTTCCGTGGTTCTAGCACGGTCGCTTACTATTAATATTTGGCCTAAATTATCTGATTATTTACGTGTTTTAGCCTATTATACATTTAGCCTTTTTAACTTTTAAACCGCTTTTAATATTTATGGATTTATCTTGAAACAAGTCACGATGACGTGCACTTGTTTGTTTTTGGACACATTATAACTGCGCCATATGAAATGCACCCGCAATTACAACATGTGATTTTATTATTGTTCTGAGTTAGAGTCGGGGACATGAGTTGCCACACCCGAGTGTAGATTATATAGTCATGACTATGGTCATGACGATTAAAAATGCCTATTTGAGGCGATACTCAATTATTCTCTAAGTTTTGGAATTTTTATCTAAAAGAGGTATTTTTAACTTACGGGATATGTATATTGTAACGACCTGGCCGGTCGTTTTGGAGCGTTAGCGCCCCGATCCCCTGATAAATGTTCCTCCCTTGTCTTATTAGGTTAATAGAATGAGTCGGAGCGTTGAGTGATGAAAATTGGAGTGTTTTTGGACATATAGTCCTTTAAGGTGAGCTTTGACCTTAGAAATTGGGCCGGAGCGGGAGCTGTATGAAGACAGACCCGGAATGGAAATCTGTCAGCTCCGTTGAGTGATTTCGGGGTTGGGAGCGTGTTCGGAATGTGTTTTTGAGGCCAGACGTAGAATTAGGCTTTAATTGGCGAAAGTTAGAATTTCGGCGATTTCGGCCGATAGGTGAGATTTTGATATCGGACTCGGAATGGAATTCCAAAAGCGACAGCAGGTCAGGAATGTCATTTATGACCTGTGTGCAAAATTCGAGGTCATCCGGACGAGTTTAGACGTGGTTTAGCGTCGGAAGTGAATTCTTGAAAATTCCTAAGTTCCTAGGCTTGAATCTATGCATTTTTGGATATTTTGAGGTTAGGGGACGTGTTTTAAGGCCTGACCAAGTTTGGATAGGGTATTGGGATCAGTTGGTGGTTTTGGGTGAGGTCCTGGGGGGCCTCGGGGTTGTTTCGAATGCTTATCGGGAAGTTTGGAAAATTTCAAAGTGCTGAACCAGACCTGTATCTCGTGTTTCGCACCCGCGATGGAATTTCCGCAGGTGCGAGCACGCAGGCGCGGGACTAATGTCGCAGGTGCGAAGTCCCAGTGGCCTGGTCAGGGATCGCACGTGCGACCTGGGCTCCGCATGCGCGGAACCGCAGGCGCGACCTTTCTATCGCAGGAGCGGTCCCAGTGGCCTGGTCAGGGATCGCAGGTGCGACCCGGGCTCCGCAAGCGCGGAACCGCAGGCGCGACCTTTCTATCGCAGGAGCGGTCCCAGGGCTTTAAGTGATCTTCCGCACCTGCGATGATTATTCCGTAGGTGCGGTACCGCAGGTGTGGTTAAAGGGACCGCAGGTGCGGAAATCCCTGTTCATATTCTAAGAATCCGAGGGTTATGTTATTTCACCATTTTTGAGTTGTGGGAGCTCGGGAGGGGCGATCTTTGAGAGGATTTTCACGTGAGTAATCGAGGTAAGTGATTTTCTGCCACCATATGTTAATTTCCGCGTTCCTAATCTTAAATCCCACCCTTAAATTCATGATTTTGAGTTAAAATTTGGGGAAAATGGAAGAAACTTCTTAGACCTATTTTTGGGGTTTTGATTGGGTAATTAACCTCCGATTTGAGAGATTTTCATATGGTTAGACTCGTGAGCGAACAAGGGTTCGAAAAGTATAAATTTTTCCCGATTCTGAGACGTGGGCCCGAGGGGCATTTTGGTCAAATTTTCTAATTTCACGTATTAGTTCTGAATTAATTAGTTATTTCCATTTCTTGAATTTATATTTAGGTTATCCCATCGAATTGAATAGATTTGGGCCACCCGGAGTTGGATACTCGTGGCAAGAGAGTGATTAGTGGTTGATTTGCACAGTTGAGGTAAGTGGCTTGCCTAACTCTGTGTTGCGGAATCTTCCTTAGGCATTTTTACTGGTTTTTCCTATAAAAACACCGTGTACGTTAGGTGACGAGCACGTGCACGGGATATTTTTACTGAAGTTCCTTATTTCTTTCTACATAATGCTTTCTTTCCAACTCTATTATTACTGCTATCATTTAAATTGCATAATAACTTAAGATTTATCATGGTAAATTGATTTCTAACTGATTTTCCAATCGTTACTATTCTTTGAAACTGATTTAATGATCTTTCTTCGAGATTTCCAACTGGTTTTTCCTCAAACCCTTAAAACTACGTTATTTTGGAGATTTACTTTATATTATGTATAAATACAGGGATTTCGGGCATAGACCCGAGCCTTTCCCCCATTCTGCATTGCATACAGGGATTGCGGGCATAGACCTGAGCCTTTCCCTC